>CM075961.1:105383313-105470813 GCA_038048745.1 Coluber constrictor foxii
AGGAGCGTAAATTTCCTTGGGTTAGAAAAACAAGGCCTGGACACCAGCCAGTATCGCCTTCCTCCAAAAACATTGTTTGGAGCGTGACTTTAAGGTATTTGGTCTAAGTCTATGACACGATGACTCGGAAAACGAAGCTGCCTTCAGCGAAAATTCAAACCTGAAGGGCGAGAGATCGACCCACCGACAGGCTGCTTTCTCCTTACTCCCATTCCTCGCGTCGCTACGTGGCACCGCATCATTCCGAGACCCGAGTGGTTAGAAAAGCTCGCGTGTTGGCAGCACGTGGGGCACGTTCCCTCGTTGGATTGCATCCCACTGTAAGAGGAGCCTCAGCGAACTAAGGGACCAAGTGGGAAGCGGCTAACTGGTCTCCCTTTAAAAAAGAAAAAAAAAGCCCCATTGCTTTTTTTTCCTTGGAATATTCCACTTACTACCTCATTTTTTGGTTTACTGAACTACCAAGACCAGTGCACAAGATTCCGTTCAGTTTGTGATCTCGAGTAAACAGTTATTTAGCTCAGGAACGAAATCTAGCTTGGCCTAATAATTATACTCTTCTTTATTCTGATTTTATCCTTTCTTCAATAAGCAGGGTTTTTTTTTAAATTATCTGCTAGATTGATTTATATTTCTTTGCATTTTGGAGGACTTGTTTTCATCCACTTGTCTACCATATTAAAGTGAATAAAAGTAAATAAAATAATAATGGGAATAAGGTAAATGGGAATAAAAGTGAATAAAGTAGGAAACATAGAGTCAGTTACATGAACCCTAAAGGACACTCTCTATTCGCATTATTATAAAGAAGAAGTGCTTGGAGATTATATTAAAAATCAGCTAAAACCCATTATTGGTAAATATATCTTCTGATGAGGTCTAGCTCAGCTGTCAAGGAAGGACAAGCCATATGGAAAACATTTGAGGGGCATCACTGTCAAAGACACAAAGACATGTATGTTACAAAGAGTCACTTATGACCCAAGGATAGCAGTAAATTTCCCATTAGCAACTACAAGCACTTAAGGAAGGTTGTCTAAACTAAGATAATCTTATAAACCAAAAATAATGGTTTACTAATGGTTTAATAATTCAGAAATGTCAATTATCATATAACAAGTGTATGTTAACACTTGTTAACATATATAGAAAATGTATGAGCTCATGTTAACCATATATGGAAAATGCATGATCTCACCAAATCCTTTCTCTTGGAAACATAAACTGTCTATCAGAGCTGTTTTCTTTGTTCAAAGTTTCAGGTACAAATTTGGCTTTGAACCTCCAGAAATAAACTCTCTCTGGCTGACCCAGGAATGTTATTTGGTCCCTTCATTCCATAACAATACTAAGGAATGTCTCAAGGGTACTTTTTTCTTCAAAAGGCAACTGGACTGTTTTTTCCTTGAGGAGGAAGAAAATGTTTTGCTCTTTGAAGTAAAAACCCCCTTTGAGACAACTATGATTTGGATGACTGAGAATCTCCACAGATATTAAAAGATGCTTTTGAGCTAGAGAAGGAAATGTCTAGTAGGCTAATCACTGGCCAGAGAGATTAGCTGGTTATCTCCTGTCTCATTTTTTTAAGAAAAATTTTCCAGTAAGTTATTTTAAAATTCTGACTACTTTCTAGCATAAGTAAACGAGATCAGCATGAATGAAGCATTCAGTGTATTCTCGATGAATTAATCAAATGTTTTTGTTGGAAGAAATATTCAGGTGCATTTCCAAGCTGGGAATAAAATGGAGGCAGGTTGGAAAGAGTTTATTGATGAAGCAAACCAACAACAACATGTGATTCTGGAACAGCTGACAAAATGGAGCTGAGAGTGGGTGGGTTTCTATACCTTTGGGCTTTGCATTTGAGCTCCCTATTCCTGTGGAAGAACATGTCCTTTAATATTCTAATGGTTGTTGTCAGATTCCTATGGGGTCATGGCTGGCTTTATAGGCAGAAGGGGAAACGCAAATCCTAGGTGTTTTGAGTTAATCTTGTTAACCTAATTGCTTATCTGGAGTTTCTGTTGGCGCAGTCTTTCTGAATCGATTACCAAATCTACATTTCTAAAAGCTGGTCTCCTCAGTTTCTGCTTGGGGCAGGGAAATTGGTGCTGGTTTCTGTGTCCTTTAAGATTTTTTTTTCATTTCTCCTTTAGGGAAAATATTCTATCCTGCCTTTCTAATATTCCCCAAAATATTTCATCCTCCAGGACTGCAGGTGGGTGTTGACTTTCTACATTTTTCAAAGCAGGTTTTTTGGGAGACTAAGAACTAAAACTGAAAATTTCACTTGAATGCAGTTAGTTTTATATCATTAAAACATTCCCTCTTGATCAGGGTTTCTCAATTATTTTAAAGCTTTTTTTGAAATACCTGTGTCCCCCTCCCCCCCAGCCATAGTTTGAATACTTTCAAACTATGTTTGAAACTATATTTTCCTGGTTTTTTCATAAAACTCAGCCAAAATGAATAATTTTTCATTATTTACAATTTAGGAAAAAGACTTAGGTCTTGGAGAAGACTGTTATTTCAGTGTCAAATACTGTTTTATTCCTAATTACCATGTTTCCCCACAAATAAGATCCGGTCTTATTTTCTTTGGTGCTTCAAAATAAGCACTTGGACTTATTTTCATGGAGGGCTTATTTTTTTGACATGCAGGAGGCAGTGAGCGCAGGGGCCGGCAGAAGTGGGAGTGCAGCCCTCTCCGTCCCACTGTCTGCTTGCTTGCGGCTACAACAGGCTAAGTTCTTAATGCCCCAGCCTCCACCCACCCTGCCTGCCTGCTGGCCCAGCTGCTGCTGGGACATTTCCCAGCCATGGCAGGCACCGTGCTGGCTGCAGCTGCCCATGTTACTGGCCTTGCAGGCGCTCTTCTCTCTCCTGGCAACACTGCTCTCAGCCCCCCTACAGGGCTGCTCCTGCCTGGTATAGGGTGAGTTGTCCCAGATTCAAAACTCCAGAGTGCTGCCAGCCTGTCAGGGCCCTTTCATGAAAGCCACCAGTGGAGTGATGCTGCTTGTGTCACCTTACCTGCCACCACCTTTGGGCTGCTGAGCTCTGGCCTGCATGCCTATATGGTGCTGAGCCCTGCGCTCTTCAGATCCTGACATGCACTGCAGCTCTCTTGCTGGTTCTTTGTGGGGTAGCTCCAGTGGGAGGTAATGGAGGCTGCTGAGGAACAGCTGAGACTTGGCAGTAGACTGGCAGAAGGAAGATGGCTACAGAGCTGCCGCAGGTGAGGCGGACACCAAAGGTGACCAGGGGCAGCCTCACGTCTGTCTCGCATAGCCGGTGACAGCTTCTGAAGGGATGCCGGAAGGCCAGCGGCACTGGAGGTTTTCAATTGGGATGACTCATCCCATAATAGGCAGGAGCAGCCCAGCAGGGCAGCCAAGAGCAGTGCTGCCAGCAGGGCAAAGAGCCCCGATAGGCCACAGCAGCATGGGCAGCCACTTGGCCACTTTAAGACTTGTGGATTTCAACTCCCAGAACTCCCCACAGCCCCCCCCCATCAGCTGCTTCCCCTTTCTGGGTCGGAGAAGCTTGTGCCCACTGGGTCTGTTGGGGTTGGAAGTTCGATTGCACCCTGCAAGGGAGCCTCCAACCCTGGCAGACAGTTGTCTGTGAAAGCTGAGATGGACAACTAGAAGAATGGGGAGAAGGAGTAAGCACAGACCTTTCTGGCACAAAATTTCACAGAAAGCAAAATCAAACCATGATGGGGGGAATTTTCCTGTGATTATGCTGTTAAAAGAGCTGGGGCTGGCAAGAGTGCACCAGAAACACCTCCAGGCGCCCAGAGAAACAGAATGAGAAGCAGCTACCATCCTTCACAGGCTCAGCTGATCTGCAGGGCCGTGATTAAGGAGGCCAAGCCTCCATGAGGTGAGTGGGGAAGGGAAGGGATGCCTCCTTTGCTGGCCATGCCCACCTCTTTCACTAGGGCTTATTTTGGGGGTATATTAGGCCAATCCCAAAAAATCAGGCTATGACTTGTTTTCGGGGTAGGTCATATTTTTGGGGAAACACAGTAGTTTATTTTATTGGAAACAAAGAACAATCAAAGGTAGCATTGGAAATAGATTTAAGGATTAATATTGAGGATAAGATACAGTATTTGATTTGGGGGAAGAATGTAGCTATCAGTAAAAAAGTAAGAATGTATCTTAAAATACACCAATTGTACTTACATGACAAATAGTTTTTTTTTATTTTGCAGAAAAGGTAATAGTGAACATTGTTTAATTTGTGATGTTTTTAACACATTTCAAAAAAAATTGATCAGAAGTCTTTATAGTAACATTAATCATACAACGTATCAGCTTGGACTCCTAAATATGTATAATGCTGAAAGTAAGAAAGACATACATTTTTGTTGTTATACTTGTACTACAAATTGTGTACTGTAGTGTAGATACTAAAAAAGGTAAAGTGATCCAAGGTAGAAATAAAGGTCAGTGATGAATACTTTAATCACCTATGTTTTGCTGGTGACAATGTCTCTTCTACAATAGTGAAAACCTTCAAAGATAACTGAGTTTAATGACAAGTTACTAGGCTTGAAAAAGAAGTTTAAGAAGACATATTTTGTAATTAATTCCATTTCTTCCCCAATAATCTGAAAATCAGGAACTCAAGAAAATCAACAGCTACATCTATCTTAGGCAAAAGATTACCTCGAAGAAAGTCTGAAGCAAACTTAAGTAAGTTGGAGAATATTTGGATGAATTCATACTGTATTTAGTAGAACATACCAACCTATTTAAAGAAGAAATAGTTTACTACCTATGCTGATAAATGGTTGTGACAAAAGACGAGAATGCAAAAGTAGTGCCGAAGTGGAAAGATACACATTATATGTTTAATACAACACAACATGACATAAAAATGTATGCCTATAGATAATATGTGACACAATAAACTAGATTGCCTTATGAAACATTATTTATTCAAGGCATTTATTTGAATGTCCAACTTGAATACTTATATTTGAAACAAAATACAAAAACAATTGAAACTAAAAAAAGAACGACCATTAATTGGTAATCAGGGACTTGCACTTTCTACTTCAAAGCAGAGATTCCAACTAAATAACAATGGGCTGACCATATTGTACACCACAGATCAATATTAGATATTGAATTGGTACCAGCTGACCCCAAAATAAGCAAAACAATGCCCAAAGTAATGCTCAATTCAAAGGTGTAAAATGGACATAGCTTTCAGCCTGTCAACAAATTTGGAAAACGGATGAAATGGATGGATTAGGGCTGATAAAGATGCATAACTAATAGAAGACATGTTGCCACCAAAGGCATCTGCAAGAAGAGGCAAATGGGGATATGTGCACAATGAAGTGTTTTGTAAAAGCACTGGTATGATAATTTGGCCTCCAATCTTAATGGAAAATTGATGTATTAATAAACACCATTAGGGAAACATAATGGAAAGAGTTTATTTCATGCAGGTTGATAGGACTATGTCTTTCTCAAAATTTCTAAAATGAGGGGTCATCACCCAAAGAATTTGAAGTTCTGAAAAAAGTTAATTAAATAATACAAAAGTTTAAAAGCTCTTCAGAGCTTTTTAAACTTGAGTATAGGGCAGGCTGCATACAGAAAGCCATTTGGCATGTGGTCTTAGCTAGTGCTGGTTTATAATTATCTGTTCTAGCTGCCTATAAATATACAGCGGACTGACAATAGAGACAACATAGCAGGGGGAGCAAAATAGAGGTTGGACTTCTAGTGACTAGGAAGATATCCTATAACCTAAGGAACTTTTTGAATTTTTCCATTGCACAGTAGACATGAGCTTAAACTAAAATAGGATAAGGAAGTTGCCTAAAATATTTATATTCCATATACGACTTGGCACTTTGCCAATATTTATAAACTTCTTTATAAGAGAAAACCATAAGCTTACTAGAGAATGTCTGTCTAGTAATGTATTTTCCTCAAGGAGTCCTGAGAATTGAAGTCACAAATATAGAGTAACTGATTGTTGCCATTATCAAGTTTTGTCCTTCCTATCCAATAAATGCTGTTATTTTATTAGATAGATAAATGGAGGATTTGGGAGGCCAAAAACAGACCCGATTTTTATGAAGACAGTCTGTTCTTTGCAAAAATGGGATATGCAGAGGGTTTGGGAGGCCTGCAGAGTGCTCATAGGGCAGTGATAGCTAACCTTTTTGCCATCGCATGCCAAAAGCGGGGGGAGTGTGGTGGGGTCACATGCACGTCTGCCCACATGCATAATTCTATGCCCTCCGCCCCCATGCTCCGCCCACTTTTGGCACGTGATGGCATAGTGGGCCCGATAGGCCTGTTTTTTGCTCTCCCCAGGCTCCAGAGCCTTTCTAGGAGCCTGGGGAGGGCAATATGGCCCAGGCCCTCCGAAGACCAGAAACAGTGTGTTTCCTGATTTCTGGTGGGCCCAGAAGGCCCAAAAATCAGCTGGCTGATGCACTCACGCGTGTTGGAGCTGAGCTTGCGTGCCCACCGATATGGCTTTGCATGCCACCTGTGGCACCCATGCCATAGGTTTGTCATCATGGTCCTAGGGACTGGGAAGGGCAAAAATGTGACACGTGGAGGGTTTGGGAGACCAAAAAAGGGCCCACTTTTTGCAAAAATGGGCTGTGCAGAGGATTTGGGAGACCTGTAGAGTGCTCCTGGTGGCTGGGGAGGGCAAAAACGGATGTGTGGGGGTTTGGGAGGCATTTACTCCACACATATAGCACTGTTCCAGAACCGAGTTGGTCCATTCACAACCTCCATTAGTTTTGGGATAGTGGGTTGAGCTTAGAACCTGGGTGGAGCCTAACAATTTCAGGAATTCCCACCAGAATTGGGAAGTGAATTGTACCCCCCTATCCAAAATAATGCAGTCAGGAACACCATGTAACCTATACATGTTGGATAAATATTTTAGCAAGTGTTTTTGCAGAAGCTATTTTAGGGTAGGGTACAAATGCACCTACTTGGAGAATAAATCCATAATCACCCAAATGACTGTATTCCCCCCATTCTCTGGTAATTCAACAATAAAATCCATAGATACTTCTTTCAACGGGGTACTAGGATTGGCAACACTGGAAGACTCCAGCGGGCTTCCTTGGAGACCTCTTAGCAACAGCTGGCCATGTAAGTATCGATGTCCTTTTTCAATTATGGCTGCTAAAACTGCCATTTGACCAGGTGTAAAGACTTCACGAAGCCAAAATGCCCAGCAGCTTTCAAATCGTGGGCCCATTACAGAACAGTCCCCCTTAAACTGGAGGGTACATATAATTTAGTGCCAATCCATGCCAGACCACCTCATATGGTGCACTGCTTTGTGTGGGATAGAAACCAACCATCATTTTTCACTGCCCATTTCAACTCCTCATATAAGTCATTGGGAAGGTTGAGGTCCAACTTTTTATGGGCTCTGGTACCATCAGGGCAGTTAGTTGCTTAGAAGGGATGACTGGACGAATCCCTTCTGGTCTAGCACCATTGTATTGAGTTAATCTAGACAAAGCATCCACCATAAAGTTCTTTCCCCAGGAGTAGCATAATGTAAAATTAACTTCCTTGGGTGAGTTTCTGGGGAGTTGTTAGTGCTTTCAGGTTTTATGGTCAGTCCACATCTCAAAAGGGTGCTTTCCCCTTCAAGGAAATGTGTCCAAGTTAATAGTGCCCATTGCACTGCTTCCTTCTCCCAAATTGCCCATCTCCTCTCAGTTTCTGTTAATTTCCTGGAGGTGTAAGCTCAGGGTTGTAGGACTCCTTTGGCATTAGCCTGCAAGAGCATGGTGCCTACAGCCACATTGCTGACATCGGCCTGAATCACAAATGGGGCATTTGTGTAAGGATGTTTTAAATATGGGTTTGGCTACAAACAGCCGCTTGAGTTTCTCAAAGCTGCTTGGCATTCCATCATCCACTCAAGGAGACAGCTAGGCTTGGCCTCTTCCTTTGTTTGCAGAAGGTTGGTAATTGGTAATGCAAACTTAGCAAATTAGGGGATGAATTATCTATAAAAATTTGCAAAACACGAGGTCTTCCGGTAATGTCAGCACAAGGAGAAGAAAGACAGGGAAAGAGCTCCTTGTCTGATCTCCTTTTCCCTGACTCAGATGGCTTTTTTTTCTGCCGAAACTGCCCCTGGAGGGAGCGGGGAGATTGAGGAGTGCAGGGCACGCATGGATGTGGCGATCCTGCATGCTGAAAGCTTGATCCTTTCAGTCTCTGAAGGCAAGGAGAGGGCGCCGAGTAATGACGGCCCTGAAGGAATGACACACTGTGTTGGATAGGAAGCCTGATTGCAGAGAGTCTGAAGAACCTGGATTTATTTTGGATTTATGTTGGTTTTGGAGGTGAGGAATGTGGAGAGAGCGTGTGTGAAGCTCTAATTGCCGGGGCAAGCAGTGAGGTGAAATAGCCTCACTTGATCAGCAGCTGAAAGAGAGTAACCCGGACATTGCTGATGATAGTGGAGAAATCTGCCTACTTAACGGAAGATTTGGATGCAGGGTGTATTTCTTTTCCCTTTTTTTTCTTTTTGCACTCTGTTATCTCTTTGATTGGATTATTTGACTTTGTTGTGGATTTTTTTTCTTTTTCTTTTCATAAATTTATAAATCCAGGACAAAAGATTAATAACCTTCCCTACCAAGTTGAATTATTAGCTTTCTGATATTCTATTTTTGTAGCTGGAAACATCTTTTCCTGGAACTGTCGGCAATATATGGTTACCTCCACCCAGTGGCAGATTTGGAAATCACAAAGAAACATTGTGGAAGTACTTAGAGGAAATTTAAATTTAAAGACTTGGTTGTCCTCCTTTTTTTCTTTTCTGATTCATGTAAAGGGAAACCAGAAAGCGATATTGGGGAATAAAAGATTGGGAAATCTGTATGTTTCCTTAGCGGATCAGAAAAAGAAGGGAGTGGTGATATATGTAAAAGGACACTTAGAATTGAAATTAGTTTATGCAAGAAAAAAGGGTAAAGTCCTGATGGTAGAGGTAACAATGGACCAAGAGAAATGTTGGTTGGTTGGAATCTATGCTCCAAATGGAAACCAAGTACACTTTTAGGGGAATTATATAACAAGTTATTAAAGTATGCCAATATCTGTTTGGGGACTTTAATGCAGTAGTAGATTCAAATTGGAATTATATACCAGAGAGAGGCAAAGCCGGGAAAAAGAGGAGGAAGCTCATGCCAAAAATTTGTACACAAATAAAAGAGATAATTGGGTTGAGAGACATATGGAGGGACAGAAAAAACCCGGGTAAGAAGCAAGGTACTTATTTCTCTCCCAGACATCATTCTTTGTCCAGATTATATATGGCCTGGATGATTGTAGGGTTATGTGATCAGCTGTTGGATGTGGAAATAGAGGTCAGTGACTGGGCGGACCATAGCCCATTGAGGATACTATGGAGGAGAACCCGCAGAATAAAGAGATGGAAGATGGATGTAGGGGTATTAAAAGATAAAGATTTACTTCAAAAGCTAAAGAAGGTGATGGATTTTTTCTTTAGGGTAAATAGGAAGGAAGATACTAGTCCCCAGATTATTTGGGACACGGTGAAGGCGGTGATCAGGGGATTAGTATCATCCCATATAATTGGAAAAGGGAAGGTTCAGAGATTGAAACGGAGTAAATTGGTGTGTGAATTGGAGAAAGTGGAAGCTAAGTTGCAGGCGGACCCAGGAGACTTAAAATTAGCAGAGGAGAAGAAAATAGTTTGGCACCAGTTAAATTTATTAGAAGGAAGAACCAGGAAGAACTGGCTACTAAAATTAGATGGGCAAAACAAAGGCACTTTGAACATGCAAATAAAACAGGAAAATGGCTTACTTATAGACTGAAGAAGCAACAGGAGAGAAATAGGATAGTTTGTTTGAGGGACCAAACTGGAAGATGTGTCTCGGATAAGAAAGGAAAAGGGAAAATAATACAAGAATACTTTGCTGCCTTATATACAGCTGGAGATAAACAAGACCAGGAGATTAGAGAGTATTTGGCTAGAGCTGACTCCTAAAAGTTCCACTCCCAATGAAAGAAATATTGAATGCAGAGGTTACCTTGAAGGAAGTAGAATTAGTATTAGGGGAACAAAAGGGGGGGAAGACCCCAGGTACAGATGGTCTTCCAGTAGAAATATATAAGGTCCTTCTTGAGACCTTGGAGGAATTCTTGACCGAATTGTTCAATGAGGTCTTGGCCTTTGGTCATATGCCACCCTCCTGGTCCGAAGCGTATATTACATTAATCCCAAAGGAAAGCACTGATCCGCTTCTGATTAACAATTACAGGCCGATCTCCCTGCTTAACGCTGATTACAAATTATTCTCCGTGATCTTAGCGAAGAGACTAAAAATTTTTTTGAATGAGTACATCCACGGGGACCAGAAGAGCTTCCTGCCTCATAGACAACTTAAAGGTAATGTAAGAATCATATTGAATATATTAGAATATTATGAATGTAATTCTGACAAGCAGGTGGCCCTGGTCTCCATGGATGCACAAAAAGCCTTCGATAGAATGAGCTGGAATTTTCTGTTTGCACAGTTGAGTGTCATGGAATTCGGGGGGAAATTTATCAGGGCGATCCGGACTATATATGCGAAACAGACAGCGAAAATACTTATTAATGGGGAGGAGTCTGAAAAGATTTATATAAGTAAAGGTACCAGACAGGGATGCCCACTATCTTCACTTTTATTTATTTTAACTCTTGAGTTATTATTGAATGAGGTTAGAAGGAACCAAGGAATTAAAGGACTAAGGGGAAGAGTTTAAGCTTCAAGCCTTTGCAGACAATTTGATATTTGAATTGGAAGAATCTTTGGAATCAGGACCAATTTTACTCCAGGAGTTGGAGGCTTACAGGAAAGTAGTGGGATTTAAATTAAATAAAGATAAAACCAAGGTCTTTTTTAAGAATGTGACGAAGGATCAAAAAGCGTAATTAGAGGAAGAACTAGGGATTCAAATAGTTAAAAAGGTGAAATATTTAGGTATTTGGCTCTCACCCAAATGTTCAACTATTAAAGAGGACAATTACCTGAAACTCCTTACTCAAACTAAAGAAAGACTTGAAGGATGGAAAGGACTACAGTTATCATTACTGGGTAGAATTGCAGTAGTCAAGACATATATTCTGCCCAAATCGGTTTTTCTCTTCCAGACAGCACCAGTTTTATTAGATGCAAAAAATTTTAAATCCTTAGACCAATGTATACGTAGATTTGTTTGGCAGAACAAAAAAACCTGAAAGGTTTTGATGACTACTTGGGATCGAGTAAAAAATAAATACTATCTGATGATTCCGATCTGGCTTTCCCCTCTAGAAGCATGATATGCCCAACTCTTTATAACAGAAATAAGCCTTTAACTTACCAAACGTTGTTGGATCCTTTAAGCAGAGTAAAGCCTCGAAGTATGCTGGCGGGACTTGGCTATGAGTTAGATTGGTGGACATATAACCAGGTCCAACCCAGAACAGCTCAGGGTAAAAACAAGGTAGGAATCTATAATTCCTTACAAGAACTTGATAAAATCTTTTTGGGGAAGGATGAGAAGGTATTATCCAAACTGTACCAATTCCTCTTAATGCAGTGGTTCTCAACCTTCCTAATGCCGTGACCCTTTAATACAGTTCCTCATGTTGTGGTGACCCCCAACCATAAAATTATTTTCATTGCTACTTCATAACTAATTTTTTACTATCGATTCTGTGGGAGTGGCTTATTTTGTGGGCGTGGCTTGGAGGTCATGTGACTGGATGGGCATGGCTAGCTGTTCATGTGACCGGGTGGTCATGGCTATGTGTATAGGGACTACTCAAGAGGGCTGAAAAAAGTCGTTTCTGACAGGTCCTCACACTTTTGACTGGTCCTCACACTTATGACCATCCTCACATTTATGCCAGTGCAGCATTCTTTTTTTTTCAAACAAGTTTTATTTCATTATCAACATACAAACTTATAAGTATATAAACAAATAGTTAATCATCAAATTATAACTTCTAATACATCAAGACCTAAAAAAGTTTTTTAAAGTTCCCCTCTTCCCCCCCCCACTCCAACCCCCCCCCAGACTTCCCAGAGCAAATACAGAGTAAAACATTTATTAAACCCAAAAAAGAAAACACCACACACTAACTATTTATAAATTTGTCTCCCTCTTGCACTTTAACTCTCCTAATTCATATTTAAATATAATTGTTCTTGCTTGAAGGTAGTTAGTCCCACTTGATTCTTATCCGATCTTCGAGAATGAGTAAATCTTCTTTATTCCAATCAAAACCTAATAACAGTTAGCCATCGCATCTCCCACCCTTACATATGTTACCACAGTAAAAATTATATACTTCAACTAGTCTCCAATAAAGTATCTTGTAAAAAACCCTATACTTTCCATCCTATAAACTTATATTAAACATAAATTTATTCAACTTTTTCTCTTCAAAGCCACTAGATAACATTAACATAATTTAAAGCAAAATATAAAAGTTTTGATAATATCCTTCTTGAAACCCTTGAGTTTATATTGAGAGATCTATACTGACCTTGATTTTAACATCCACAAAATATTCCTTTTCATTCATCGACTTATAGATTCAATATAAAAAAACCAGTGTTCAAAATATACTTCCAACCATAAGTAAAAATTTAACCAGTAATCTATAACAATTCCCACATCACATTACTTAAAATAAATTTCCAAAATAAATCCTATCCCTAAATATAAGTAAATCATTCATTTTCTCTCTAATATAACTTTTCAAAGCAAAACAAGTCATATCCCTTAATACGAATAAAGTAAATCTTTTCCACCAGTATTATCTTCCCCACCAAGAAGGAGTAGAATTCTTCCGTCTCCATTTTCCCCTGGTTTTCTTGCGAACCTTCTTCTTGAGTTTTATTCCTCCATCTTTTTTTATTTTTACGAACTGCTGGACTTTCAGCTGTAATTTTTGAATCTTGCAGTCTTGTACAATTCGGAAAATAATTCCTTTTGGTAAGCACACATCTTTAACTAAGATTGAAAGTCCATTTTTGTAGAAAACTTGTAGTGTTCCATTTCGAATCCTTCTTCTTGTCTTAAAAATCCCAACGCGTCCTGTCCCTTTTCCTTTCAACTGTGTCAGAACCTCCGAATAGATCTCTCTCCATGTCTCCTGGTTATACTCCTTCAAGCCTGCCAGCTTTCCATTCTTAATTTGAAAAACATCCTCTCCATTCTCCATAGGCGCGTTGATCTGAGTTGCTTCATCCTCCTCTTGATCCAGCATCTCAATATTATATGACATCTGTGATACCAATGCAGTATCTCCCCTTGTATCTTTGTTATAAATTTGAGTAAAAATCTTCTCAAAATGCCCTTCCAATCTTTTCATTAATGAGGAGGTAAATGATTCTAGCCTTTCTTCAAAAAGATCCACTATCAGTATTCGTATATTTGCTAAAGTTTGTGATAATAAGCCTTCATCCCTCTCAGAAATCTTTACCACTGCCATTTCAAAAAAAAACCCTTTCCAGCAGCCTCACAACAAAGTCAATAAAATTCTTATTCTCAGTCTCCAGCAGATTTTACCATTTAATAGTCAATAGTTCCTATTTTCTTGGGCTGCAGACCTTAATTTCCACTTCATTCAGCAAAGCCTTAAAGTACTGACAGCTTTAACAACTTTAATGAGCATTAACAATCCCTTTGTTCTTTAGCTTTCATTTCCACTCATCGCCATTTTATTTCTTTCGAAAATTTTCTCTCGCCTCTGGAAGGAAGTAGTATTTGTTGGAGTTAAAGTAAAATAAAATACTTGCAAAAATCCTCCTGTTTTGCTCTGCCTGCTTAAAATCATTCCTTGGAGTCAATTGGATCGCAGGGATGGTCGCAATGCCTTGTTCTGTCAGTGACAGAATCGTCCCGGATCAGGAGCTGCTTCAGGCGCTTGGGTAGCCCTCACCCTCTGCACCCCAGGATTAATCCTGGGGGTTTTGGGGAGCTCTACCCATGCCTGTGCACTCACTTCCCCCTCTTTACCCAAGGGGAAAGTTCTGAGCCGCCAGAACAGCTGATTTCCGCTGATTTGGCGGCTTTACAGATCATGGGAGTCGGAGCTCCCAAAAGAGCTCCTGCGGCGCCGGTGGTGCCAATGGAAATCGCCAGTGCAGCATTCTTAACAACCATGTCACTCATTTCACAACTGCTTCTCTTCACCATGGTGATAAGATAGGGCAGAAAAGTAAAATGTTGTTCTGGCCCCGTGCCCAGAAATAACCCCCCCTCAGACAACCAGAGGCTAAGGAACTGGCAGGCAACCAAGTGAGATGATAACAAAGGTCGGCAGCAATCCGCAGCTGCTTGCCAACGTCTTTATTAAAAGGTCCGTCACATACACACCACAGCTAAGATGCCGGGCCGATTCAAAACCGGGATCCACGTATCTTTGTTTTGTTCGTCACAAAGATATGGCGACAATCCCTCACTTATATAGTCTGGTAGAAGGCGTGGTCCACCAACTAATCACGACCACGCCTTTTCCTCTGCTGGGCTCTCCTGTCTCTCCGACGCTGGCGAGGGTCCAACCAAAACTCACTCCCCTCGTCAATGTCCTCCTGTGGCTGTGGGGACGAGCTTGGCTCTGGGCCTATCTCCTGCCCTTCGGTGTCCTCCGGAGGTATTGCCAGAGAGGAGAGTCCTGGAGAAGGAGGCCTTGCCAACTTCTCTCCCTCACTCTCAGAGTCCTCCCCTGCTGATGACGGAGGCTCAGGCAACAGAGCCACAACAAATGTGAGGACAGTCGTAAGCTTGAGGGCAGGTCAAAAGTGCGAGGACCAGTCAAAAATAACTTTTTCAGCCCTCTGAGTAATCAATGTGCACAAAAGGACTACCCAGATGGCTTAAAAAAGTGATTTCTGACAGGTCCTCGCACTTTTGACTAGTCTTCGCACTTATGACTGGTCATCATTTATGCCTATTGTAGCATTCTTAACAACCATGTCACTCATTTCACAACTGCTTCTCTTCACCATGGTGATAAGATAGGGCAAAAACGTAAAATGTGAGGACAGTCGTAAGTTCGAGGACTGGTTAAACGTGCGAGGACCAGTCAAAAATAACTTTTTCAGCCTTCTGAGTAGTCCATATGCAGAAAAGGATACAGCAATAGAGAAAGGGATGAAGGAAGGAAAGGGAAATTAGAGTAGGAGTGAGGGTAAGAAAGGAAGGAAGAAAGGAGAAGGAGAAAGGAAGAGGAAGTAGGGAGGAGAAGAAGGGGGGAAGAGAAAGTAAGAAGGAAAGAAAAGAGAGAGGTGGTAGGTTTGAGGAGAAAGATTGCTGTACAATAAAAGAGATGAAAGGGAAGAAAACCAACCTCAAACAAATATAAAGATATTAAGATAAAGAATGAATTGTTAAACTTTAAAGAATAAAAGAGAACAAATATGAATAAACAGCAATAATTAGAAGCATACATACAAATATACAATGCATTTTCTTTGAACAGAGTATTTGGCCAGTTCACAAATTTAAACAGTGTTTAGTCATTTCAATTAAATTTACAATTTCTATATTTCCTTTTTGCCATATTTATTCATCTATTTTTTAAAAAAAACCAATATTATCCTTCATCCTCATCTCTAAACTTAATGAAATTCAATTTTTCCCTTCTATTCTATATTATGCCTCTTCGCATTGTCATCTATTTTTATATCCATCCTCACATTGGTTAATTATATAATACAGTTGTTTAATACAAATTCAACATTTTAATATAAATCAATTAGTTATATAACTATCTTCTTTATATATTAATCAATCTGAACATGAATATTCCAATTATTTCCATGCAATCCAATTTCTTACAAATCAATTAATTATATTTACCAATAATAATAAACCAAATAATTTCCGCCATATCAAACCACAACTTAACCATTTCTGCTTTCAACACAATATTCAATTAATAGTATCTCAATTATTACAATTCCCAAGGTAAATAGAGCTTTTTTCTTTTGTGTTTTAAAATCTTGAATCTCCTCTTTTGCCCTAAATTTCCCATTGTTTGCAGTTTTGCACCTACCTTTTTTGGTGAGGAAAAAGAAAAAGAAATCTCTCTCTGCCTCATTTCATCATGTTGCAGCAAAGACCCTACTTTACCTTCAGTTTCGCTTTTTCAGCATAGCTAGGGGGAAAAAAATCTGCTCCAGCAGTTTACCTCTTTGCAGCTAGCTAGCAACAGAGCCCTGCGCAAAACAGCTGAGAGCAAATCAGTTGAGAGTCGGGAGGCTGATCAAAGCAACTTATGGTAATTAACCTATGCTGAAACTGAAAGGGACCGTTTTTTCTATTTTTGCAGGCACCTGTCTACTCATTTGTTTTCTTTTGACACTGATCAGCTGTAGGGCAGCCCTTTGAAGCCCCGCAGCAAGAGTTTAAACAGTTTTTTTCCCTCTAGCCATCAGCTAGGACTCAGGAGGCAGCAATAGATTGGGAGTGAGTGGGGTAAGCGAACCGCGACCGGCGATCCAACAGAGGCAGAGGGGGAGGGTGAATGAAGGCATGGGGGGCAGGCAAGAGAGGGCTTTGGCGACCCCTGTGAAATGGCCATTTGACCCCCAAAGGGGTCGTGACCCCCAGGTTGAGAACCGCTGTCTTAGTGGGTTGGATTAGAGAGGAGGTTATTAAGGGCTCGATGATTGCCTGGGGGAGAAATTTGGGACACTTAATTGAGCTCGAAAAGTGGGAAGAAATTTGGGGAAGAATTCTAAACCTAACAATGTTGGTTCCCTATAAGGAAAATACATATAAAATGCTGTATATATGGCACCTCCCTCCAGCTAGATTATAGAAGATGTTCCCGGGAACATCCCCAGTTTGTTGGAAATGCAAGGCTGCTATAGGAATTTATTTTCATATTTGGTGGACCTGTCCCTAAGCAGGAGAATATTGGGATAGAATCCAAAAATTGATTTTTGAAATCATAGGATGTAGGATAAAATTGAACCTGGAAACGTTTTTATTAGGCATGAAACCAGAAAATTTAAATAAATTTAGTTGGTATCTTGCTCTCCACATCATTATTGGAGCCAGGATCTTGTTCACTCAAGAATGGAAATCCAAAAATATACCATCGGAGGTTAATTTGTTAATTGCAAAGATCATGAACTGTGCAGAAGCAGACAAACTTACCGGTCTCTTGCGAGATAGACAAGAATCGGGGCTGTATATGAGTTGGGACCGCTTGGCTGCAAGAAAGAAACTTTAAGAAGAATGTAAAATAATCATCTCAATAGGATTGTGGCAGGGGTGAAATGCTCCCGGTTCAGACCTGCTCTGGCGAGTAGGTAGCGATGACAGCCAGTGGTTCGGAGAACCGGTAGCAAATGGCAACCCGAGGCTCTGCCCACCCGCCCAGCATTTCCTGCTTTTACTTCCAGAGAACTGGTATTAAAAAAAATGCTTAAAAAGTTTTTAAAAAGTTCCGATGATCAGCTGAGCGATGCTTGATCGTAGGAACTTTTTTTAAAAAAAACTTTTTAAGCATTTTTTTCTACCAGTTCTGGAGAAACAAAGCGCTCAGCTGCTCCCCCTTTTCACTCACCCCAAGCTTCCTGCTGTGGATTTTCACGCCTTGCTTCACACGCCCAGGATCGTTGCCTTCTCTTCTTCTTCCTCCTCCTCTCCAAGTGAAAAAATGCCAGGAGCGCAAAAAGAAGCGCTTGCTTGCTCCTGCCATTTTTCTGTTTGTAAGGAAGCTTTCGTGAAAGCAAGTCTGGCTTCCTGAGCTGCTCGCTAAAAACCTTACCAGTACTGCTGTGCATGCAGTGTGTGTGTGTGTGTGTGTGTGTGTGTGTATGTGTGCTGCACTGAATGTCGGTATGGAGGCAGGGAGGGGGAGGGAAATGATCCCTCCAATCCACTCCTGCCTTTTTTCTAAGGTCTTTTAAAGCCTCTGTGTGTGTGTGTGTGTGTTTGCTTCTGGTCTTTGCAGCAGCCCATGCCTGACATCCACACACACACACAAGCCATGCACATAGCGGTACTAGTGAGATTTTTAGCACAGGAAGCCAACTTGCTTTCACAAGATATGAAAATTTCCTTACAAATGGAAAAACGACAGGAGCAACCAAGCGCTTCTTTTTGCACTCCTGGCATTTTTCCACTTGGAGAGGAGGAGGAGGAAGATGAGGGTGACAATTCTGGGCGCATGAAGCAAGGCATAAAAATCCGCAACAGGAAGCTTGGGCTGAATGAAAAGGGGGAGCAGCCAAGCAATTACTTTCTCTCTCCCTCCGTCATCTCCCAGACTGGATGGCTGAGATAGAAAGGCTTGCAATCTTTGGGGCTAGGAGGCGTTGGATCTGGCTTGGCCAGAGGGGTCAGGCTGATCAGCTGCTGATGATCGGAAAGTTTTTTTTTACTTTTTGAAGCATTTTTTACTAGTTAAAAATGCTTTAAAAGAGTAAAAAAAAATTGGCCATGCCCACCCAGTCACATGACCACCACCAGGCCACGCCCCACCAAACCACGCCCACAGAACCAGTGGCAAAAAAAATAGATTTCACCCTGGATTGTGGGTAAATATTTATAGGAACATTGTATGGTAGTTGGGAATTCTTTCTTCTGGACACGCCTTCTATTTTGATGATTTTGCCTTAATGGAGGTTTGTGCTATTATCAGGTGAAAGCTGATGTTATAAACTCTATATGTATTATGTTACTCTCTGCAATCCTATCTTTATTGCTATATTTTCTCTTTTGTATTTTTTTAATAATTTTCAATAAAAATTGTGAAACACAGGAAACTTTGCAACTGCTTTCTAGTGCAGGAGGGGCTCCCATTCCAAGACCGCCTGCACTTTCTCAGAGTCCATCTCTATCCCTCATGGGATATATGATAACTTAAATAAATCAACTTTATCCTGATGAAATTCAAGCTTAGACAACATAGCATACCGTTCAGTGGCCCTGAGTTTGTTCAGGACTGCACGCACTAACTTCACATGTTCCTCCATAGTTTTGGTGTATATAAGAATGTCATTTAAATAAACCAGGATCTCCTTGTAAAAATGCTCATACAACACTTCATTGATTAACTGCATGAACACAGCAAGTGCCCCTTGTAATCAAATGGAAGCAGCCCAAAGAACAATTGAAAATAGTTTTTGATTCATCTCCCTCTATAATAAGCTTTCCTCAAGTCCAGCTTAATAAAAAATTTTTCCTTTGGCCAGATGTGCCATCTTGTCCTTCATTAGCAGAAACATTCTCCACACACACTATGTTGGGCCCTTTATAATCAACATAGAGATGAAGAGACCCATCCTTTTTCTCACAAAACAACACTGGGGTGGCCACCTGTGGCCCTGCTGGTTGGATGACACCCCGCTTTAGATTCTTGTCAATAAAGGCCCGCAGGTCGTCCAGCTCTCGTGGGGTCATCAAGTAGATTTTTGGTTTGGGGAGTTTCGCCCCAGAGAGGATTTCTATGGTGCAGTCTGTGGAGCAATGGGGCAGAAACACAACAGAGCCCCACTCGCTGAATGCTTCCCTAAGGTCCCAGTATTCCTTTGGGATTTTTTCCTCTCTGTCTGGATGCTTGCTCACTACAGTTCCTAGTTCTCTTGTAACCTTGGCTCTCGGTGGAATTTGCCTTCCCCTCTTCCCGCCTGTGTGATCAGATTCTTAAAAGCCCTTTCCTACAATTCACATGGGGGTTCTTTTTCAGAGCCAGATTAATCAAAGCAGGAGAGGTCTCTCCATTCCGGGGACTATGAGGAAACTCAATATCTCTATGTGATCCTCCATCCATATCTCCATAGGCTCAGTTACAAAGTGAGCTAGACCTTCTCCTGCCAATGACCCATGCAACTGGCAAAATGTTACAGGCATGCTCAGTGTTCTCAGTCTCAGTCCCAGTGTCTCTGCCGCCTTAGGCCTAATCACACATCTGGTGCACCCGGAGTCCGAAAGGGCTAGCATCTTCCCCTGAGCGCTTGATGAAGACACCCGTAGCTTCACTGGGATGGTCATGGTGGCCACATGATGACTTACAGGGGGTCAGAGTTGGTCTCTCCTCCAGTGGGGTTGGAGTTCCTAGCTCCTCTTGGGCAGGAGGGGTGAACTCAACAACCTCCAGTGCTTTGCTGGTTGCGTCTTACGCTTCCTGCCCCCAGCAGTTACCGGCTTGGAGCTTGGTTTTGCAAGGCAATCAACTGCTCAATGCCCCTCCTTCCCACACTTGAAGCACACCGTGGACCTTGGTTTGGGTGCTGGCTCACTTTTGGCAGCTTTCAAGGTTTCTTTAGGAGCAGGAAGGGAAGACTTGCTCCAGCTGCAGTTGCTGCAGTGTCAGTCTGTAGCCAGGTCAATTTCCACCTTGTCTGTCAGCACATACCAGCACTGGAATTCTCGAGCTTCCACCCCTCTCCCCTGAATATGCAGGATTTGAAGTAACTATATCTAAATCAGCCATTTCATAGCTGATTGTATTGCTGGTGTTTCAGTTTCAATCCTCTGTCATCAAATAGCAAATCTGATTCACTTGTTTAATACAGATCTAGTTACTGTCTTCTGTATTCCTCTGCTATTTGCCTTTATATTTAGCAACAGCCAGAATGTCCTATTCTTGCTTTCTGTTGAAAGCATTCAGATTTGTGGGGTCTAAGACAATGATGAAATGTAAAATTTGTTACTACCGGTTCTGTGGGCATGACGTGGTGTGTGTTTGGGGGGTGGGGAGTGGGCATGGCCAACTTTTTTTATACTTTTAAAACCATTTTTTCTACAACCTCTTTGGCAGAGGCTTTTCTTTTCTTTTCATTTTTCTTTTTATTGAAAAATTTTAACAAAATTTTACAAACATATCCCCCCTCCCTCCTTCCTCCCCAACCCTTCCCCACCCTTCCTCCCACCTTCCTTACCCCTTGCCCTCCCCCCTCCCCCCACCCTACTTCCCAGAACAAGATACAGGGTATATTATTCAACAATCATAATCCAACTTAATCTAATTATAACATTTTACAACTCTCTAATACTTTAATGCCCCATTTATCATACTAACTTTAATTACTTAATAATATTCTTATTATTCATAACCGATCTGCAATTTTTTAATCCGATATTTCTTTTGAATATAATCTATCCATCTTCTCCATTCTGTCACATATTTTTCATTTGAATAATCCTTCAGATACGCCGAAATTTTCGCCATCTCAGCTAAGTCTGTTACTTTTAATGTCCATTCTTGACTAGTAGGTAGATCTTGTTTCTTCCAGTATTGCGCCACCAATAATCTTGCTGCGGTTATTAAATTCAAAATCAATTTAATCTCTATAACCATACAGTCCGTAACTATACCCAACAAAAATAACTGTGGTATAAATTTTATCCACTTTTTAAAAATATTTTGTAAGATCCACCAAATTTTAATCCAAAATGCTTTAAAATGTTTTTGCATGTCCACCATATATGAAAATAAGTGGCGTCCTCACAATCACATCTCCAACATTTAGGTTGTACATTCGGGTACATACAAGATAATTTTTTTGGATCTAAGTGCCATCTATAAAACATTTTATTAAAATTTTCTCTTAAATTTTGTACTTGTGTAAATTTTACATTCCTTACCCATATATTCTCCCATATTTCCATCATTATTGGTTGTTCAAAATTTTGGGCCCATTTTATCATACAATCTTTAACTAATTCTGTTTCCGAGTCCATTTCTACCAATAAATTATACAACCTTTTAATATGCATTTGACTTTGGTCCCTAATTTGTTTTATCAGATTTTCAGCCCTTTGTATAATACCAATTTTCTGATCTTTTCTCCATCTGGCTTGTAATTGCACATATTGAAACCATCTTGAAGTTATCTTTTCCTCTTTCAACATATTCAAAGGTTTTAATTTTAATATATCTTGTTCTATATTAAGAATTTCTCTATAGGTGGTTACATCCTGCCTACTTTCTATACTTACATTATCTGTTGCATGCCTAGGTACTATCCATATAGGTATCTTATCATTTAACTTATATTGATATTTCTTCCAAACACGCAATAAAGCATTCCTCAACATATGGCTCTTAAATGTTCTATCTATCTTTTTATCATACACTAGATAGGCATGCCAACCATACACCAAATCATATCCTTCAATATTCAAAATTCTTCCATTTGTTAAATTAATCCAATCACTAATTGCTGATAATACAGCTGCTTCATAATATAATTTTAAATTAGGCATTTTCAGACCTCCTCTTTCTTGTATATCCTGCAATATTTTTAATTTTACCCTTGGTTTCTTTGCTGCCCATACAAATTTATTAATATCTTTCTGCCATTCTTCCAAGTTGGCATCCTTTTTAAGTATTGGTATCATTTGGAATAGAAATAAAAATTTAGGTAAAACATTCATTTTTATTGCTGCTATCCTACCTGACAAAGGTAATTGTAATTTTTTTCCAGTTATTCATTTCTACTTGTATATTATGCCATAACAACTCATAGTTATATTTGTATAGTTTCCCATTAGAGGATGCGATATGAACACCCAAATATTTAACCTTCTTGACTGTTTCACATCCCGTTATTCTTTGTAATTCTTGCTTTTGTTTTACTGTCATATTTTTAACTATCATCTTCGTTTTCCCAATATTTATTTTAAACCCAGATACTTGACCACATTGTTTAATTATCTCCATCAAATCCCTAGTTGACTTTGTTGGCTGCGTTAAGGTTACAACCAAGTCATCTGCGAATGCTCGTGCCTTATATTCATAATTTCTAATCTTAATTCCCTCAATCTCATCTGAATCTCATATTTTATTCAACAGCAACTCTAAGGTTAATATAAATAGTAATGGTGATAGGGGACAACCCTGTCTTGTACCTTTTTCAATTTTAAAAATTTCTGTTAAGCTACCATTAACTATTATTTGTGCTGTATGTTGCTGGTATATTGCTTTTATAGATTGCGTGAAATAACTTCCAAATTGCATCCTTTGCACTACCTTTAATAAAAGTTGCCAATTTACTTGATCAAAGGCTTTTTCAGCATCTAAAAACATAAACACCGCAGGGATTTGGTTGTTCCTTTCCAGATATTCCAGTATATTAACAATTTGTCTTACATTGTTTTTCATTTGTCTACCTTGTATAAATTCAGATTGATCACTATGAATCATTTGCTGCATAACTGACATTATCCTATTTGCCAATATCTTAGCAAAAATTTTATAATCTGTATCCAATAGTGTTATTGGTCTATAATTCTTTGGTTGTGCCAAATCTTGATCTTCTTTGGGAATTAAAGAGATAAAAGCTGTTTTCCTTGAGGGTGGTACCCCTCCCCCCAATTGTATTCTATTAAATAACTCCCTAAGAGGTGTAACCATTTCCATTTGTAAATACTTATAATACACAGCCGTTAATCCATCTGTGCCAGGAGCTTTACCAGCTTTTAGCTGTTTAATTGCCAAAAGAATCTCCTCCTCAATTATTGGTTGATTTAATCTTTCCCTTTGTTCCTCTGTAGCTTTAGGAATATTCTGTTTGTCCAAATATCCATCTATATCTACACCTTGTATTTTATCCTCAGCATATAATCCTGTATAAAATTGTAAGAAAGCCTTTTTAATCATATTCTGTTGATAAACCTCTTTACCCTTATAATTTATTTTCTCTATAGTACGAGATTTTTGTTTTTTCCTCAACGTATATGCCAATCATCTACCCGGTTTGTTTGCATTACAAAATGTGTTACGTTTAGAATATTGTAAATTTGTTGCCACCTGATCTGACATCAGCATATTGAACTGCCCTCACAATAATATAATTGCATCTTTAGTTTTCTTATCCTCTGGGTTGGTTATTAACACTTGTTCGTTCTTCTTTATCTCTTCTTCTAATTCGAACCTTTTTTGCCTCTGTCTACATCTATATGCATTATTCATATTTGTCAAAACCCCTCTCATATATGCTTTACTAGCATCCCATACCATATCCATGGATGTCCCCTTATGCATATTCAAAACGAAAATTTCCGTCATTAGCTTTTTACACTCTATTACATTCTTCTCATATCTAAACAGATTTTCATTTAAATGCCAAGATCTTCTAGACTTTTCTTTTTTTAAAGCCTCTGACCATTCCAGCTGACTTGCCTGATCAGCAGAGGCTTTTAAAAGTATTTTTTCTGCCGAAGAGATTGTAGAAAAAATGCTTTTAAAAGATGATCATGTGGCTCAGCTGGGCATGGGGGTCAGGAGGGATTTTTGCTACCAGTTCTCTGAATCAGCTGCTCTCATCGCTACCGGATCGAGTGATCTGGTCCGAACCGGGAGCATTTCACCCCTGAAAATAAGGAAATAAAAGGGTTAAAAATTAAAAGAGAAGAATACAAAACACAGTCTTTGCAGGCGACATAGCATTTATATTAGAGGACCCTTTGGAAATAGGAGAAAAACTCCTATTAGAAATAGAGAAACTTGGAATAGTAGCAGGCCTGAAAATAAATAAAAACAAAACAAAGATAATTACTAAGAATCTCACGCAAGGCCAAAACTAGAAATTAGAGGAAAAACTAGGAATTCAAGCTGTCAAAAAAGCAAAGTACCTGGGCATTTGGCTCACAGCAAGAACATCTTCAATAAAGGAAGACAACTACTCAAAATTATTGCAACAAATTCAAAAAGATTTAGAAAATTGGGCAAAACTATACATTTCTTTGATTGGGAGAATTGCCATGATAAAGATGAATATCTTACCTAAAATTTTATATTTGTCCCAAACAGTACTTATAAAATTGGGGAAACCCTTTTTTGACAAATTGAATAAGATTATTAATAAATTTATATGGTTAGGGAAAAAACCAAGAATCAAAATTAAAATGTTACAAGATACCAGAAGTAAGGGTGGCTTTGGCCTTCCAGACTGGGAACTGTACCATCAGGCAGCAGTAATGGCATGTCTCGGGGAATGGCTAAATCTAAAGAATGGAAGAATTTTAACAATTGAGGGCCATGACTTGCAGAAAGGTTGGCATGCCTTTATTTGGGACGGAAAAGACAAAGCCCACAAGTATTTTCAGAGGCATCAAGTGAGGGAAGTACTCTTTGGAAATTTGGATGAAAATTAAAAGGACCTTTTATCCAAAAATCCCAAGATGGATGTCGACAATGGAAGCCTTGATGTACCCTAATTTAATTGATTTTAACAAAATAATAATATATAAGGAATTGTTAGATGGATTAGGGAATTTGAAATCTAGACAAAAATTATTGGATGAAGGAATTAAAATTGATTGGTAACCCTATTACAAATACAAACAAAATATAAAAACGATTTAGAAGTATATGGATTTCAAACGGTCCAACAAGAAATGCACAAAATACTAACTGGGACCAATGAGAAAATAATTACTAAAATATATAAATGTTTCCTTCAATTTAAAATGGAAGAGGAAACGGTAAAGGAAACAATGATAATTTGGGTGAAAAATTTTGGGTATAATATTGAATTAGAGTATTGGGAAAAAGTATGGGGAACAATTTATAAGAATACATTATTGGCCACCTATAAAAAAATATTTACAAAATGTGGCATTAGGTGGCATTTAGCCCCAGCGAGATTGGCCAAGATATCCCCCCAAAATGTACCAAATTGCTGGAAATGCAATCATCAACACGGGACATATTTCCACATGTGGTGGACATGCTCCAAAGCAAAGGCATATTGATTAAAAATCCAAAAATAGTTAGAGGAAATGACAGGGGGAAAAATTGCTATGAAACCCGAATTATTTTTATTGGGAATTATAAAAGAGAAGATTAAGAAAGAAATGTATTACATCATACTTCGTATAATCACAGCCGCCAGAATTTCAATTGCACAAAATTGGAAACACAGATTTGCTCCATCAAATATGATGCTCATAAAAAAGGTGCTAGAATGGGCATTGTCTTACCTGAATGTCCCTTCTGGTTGCTCTGGGTCCAGTGGTCAGATATGGGTTAAACTCCCTCCAATATGATTGATTGAGTCTGCTAGCTGAGAAGCTCCTCCCCTTTGTCCTGCTTCCCAGCTTTCAGATGAAAGACGATACAGCAGACTGACACGTTGAGCTGCAAAAGAAAGAGAAAGTAGATGGACAGAATCCACCGAGCCAGCAAGGGCCCGAACAGGGTGGGACTGACCACTGGACCCAGAGCAACCAGAAGGGGTGTTCAGGTAAGACAATGCCTATTCTTGTTGATTCTGGGTCCAGTGGTCAGGTACAGGACATGCCCAAGCAGAGACCTTATTGGGTGGGACCCATCCGAGCTGGAGAGGCCGTACCCCTGCAGACCTGTTGCAGCGCCCTGCGACCAAACCCGCATCAGCCCAGGCAAAATAATCAAGACAGTAATACCTAATGAACGGTGTGGGGGAAACCCAGGCGGTGGCCCGACAGACCTCCTCTAAGGATGCCTGAGTGGCCCAAGCTACTGAGGTAGCCGCGCTGCGCATGGATTAGGCTGTGATATGCTAAGGAACAGGGATAGACTGAACCTCGTATGGTCTGGAGATGGTGGTCCTAATCCAGCGCCCCAGAGTGGTCGAGGAAACCTTCCGGCCCAGGGAGGAGGGCTGGAACAACACGAGGAGGGATTCTGTCTGACAAAGAGACGAGGTTCTCCTAAGGTAGATGTGTAGGGCACGCCTGACGTCTAAAGTGTGCCAAGTCCGTTCCAAGGGGTGGGAAGGGTTGGGACAGAAATCGGGGAGGACTAGTTCCAAAGCCCGATGGTAAGGAGAGTTGACCTTAGGGAGAAAGGTTGGGTCCAATCTAAGGACCACCCTGTCAGGATGGAATATACATAGGTCAGCCCGATTGGAGAGGGCCGCCAATTCAGATACCCTCCTGGCTGAAGTATTGGCCAGTAGGAAGGCCATCTTATAGGAAAGGAACCTTAAACCAACCTCCCGGAGGGGTTCAAAGGAGACTCAGGTGAGGGAATCCAGGACCCGGGGCAGGTCCCATACGGGGTAACGATGAAGAGGAGCTGGACAGAGATTAGAAGCTCCCCTGAGGAACTGTCTTATGAGGGGTTGATTGGAGCGGAATCCCCATGCCCCACAACAAAGGATGGATGAAAGGGCCGATACATGCCTGCAGAGCGTGTTGGGTGCCAACCTGCATCCAGATGGTCCTGAAGATACACCAGCACTTGTTCCGTGGAAGCTGCCGTGGCAACAATGGAGTTCCTTCCACACCAAGATGAGAACATTCTTCATGTGGAGTCGTAAATGCGGATAGTCGAAGGCCTATGGGCTGCCTGGATGGTGGTAATGACTCTGGGAGGGAGCCGACGGTCACTCAGCAGCACAGCTCAATCTTCATGCAGTTAGTTTCAGCCATCTGGTGTCCGGATGTTGGAGAGATCCTTGTCGAAGAATGAGTCTGTCCAGTGGAAGAAGCCAAGGAGGGCGGACTGATAGGATCTTCAGGCCCGCGAACCAAGGCCGGCGAGGCCAGTGGGGGGGGCAATCAAAAGAAGTTCCGCTTTCTCCGGTAGCATCTTCCGGATGAGGCCGGGAGGCCAGTCGTTGTGAAGAGTATCCACGGCCCCTGCCTCTGGTTCCAGGAACCTGGAGAAGAACCGAAGAGTCTGCCTGTTGCTCCGGGTGGTGAACAGGTCCACAACAGGACTCCCGAGATGAGACATGACCTCCCTGTACAGATCCAGGTCCAGGGTCCATTCCCCAGGGTCCATGTTGCCTGACTGAGCCAATCTGCTTGAGTGTTTGCCACCCCTGAAATATATGAGGCCCGTAAGGACCTCAGATGATTCTCCGCCCAGGCTCCCAGCCTCTCAGCCTTCTCCATGAGATGCCGGGAGCGGGTCCCCCCGGGCGATTTACATGGGCCTTGGTGGCCACATTGTCCATCCTGACGAGCACATGCCTGTCCTGTACTTTGTGAGAGAAGACCCGGAGGACCAGGTGGATGGCCCAGAGCTCCAACCAGTTTATGTTGTGCTCCAGGTCGGCTGGGTCCAATACCATTGGGCTAGGGAAGAGGAGAGGTGGGCATCCCAGCCGTGGAGACTGGCATCTGTAGTCAAGATAAGGCAGTGAGTTTCCTTGAACTCCCTCTCCTGAAGAAGGGCTGGAGAAACCCACCATTTGAGAGAGAGGATAACTTTGGGGGGAAGACAAACCACCCGACGGGATGACCCTAACAGCCACTTCTGAAAGGGGAGGAGGAACCACTGCAGGTGTCTGCAGTGGAGGTGGGCCCAGGGAACGATGCCAATGCAGGATACCATCTTCCCCAGGAGTTGCGACAGAGATGCCAGGGAAGAGGTCCTCCCCACCATCACTGACCTGACCAGGGACTGCAAGCTGGAGAGGCGATCCTAGGATAGATAGACCCTGCTCTCCATTGTGTCTATGATGACACCCAGGTGCTGGATGTGAGTAGTCAGAACCAGGTGGCTCTTGGCCAAATTGACAGAAAACCCATGACTCCTCAAGACGATACAGCAGACTGACACGTTGAGCTGCAAAAGAAAGAGAAAGTAGATGGACAGAATCCACCGAGCCAGCAAGGGCCCGAACAGGGTGGGACTGACCACTGGACCCAGAGCAACCAGAAGGGACATTCAGGTAAGACAATGCCCATTCTTGTTGATTCTGGGTCCAGTGGTCAGGTACAGGACATGCCCAAGCAGAGACCTTATTGGGTGGGACCCATCCGAGCTGGAGAGGCCGTACCCCTGCAGACCTGTTGCAGCGCCCTGCGACCAAACCCGCATCAGCCCAGGCAAAATAATCAAGACAGTAATACCTAATGAACGGTGTGGGGGAAACCCAGGCGGTGGCCCGACAGACCTCCTCTAAGGATGCCTGAGTGGCCCAAGCTACTGAGGTAGCCGCGCTGCGCATGGATTAGGCTGTGATATGCTAAGGAACAGGGATAGACTGAACCTCGTATGGTCTGGAGATGGTGGTCCTAATCCAGCGCCCCAGAGTGGTCGAGGAAACCTTCCGGCCCAGGGAGGAGGGCTGGAACAACACGAGGAGGGATTCTGTCTGACAAAGAGACGAGGTTCTCCTAAGGTAGATGTGTAGGGCACGCCTGACGTCTAAAGTGTGCCAAGTCCGTTCCAAGGGGTGGGAAGGGTTGGGACAGAAATCGGGGAGGACTAGTTCCAAAGCCCGATGGTAAGGAGAGTTGACCTTAGGGAGAAAGGTTGGGTCCAATCTAAGGACCACCCTGTCAGGATGGAATATACATAGGTCAGCCCGATTGGAGAGGGCCGCCAATTCAGATACCCTCCTGGCTGAAGTATTGGCCAGTAGGAAGGCCATCTTATAGGAAAGGAACCTTAAACCAACCTCCCGGAGGGGTTCAAAGGAGACTCAGGTGAGGGAATCCAGGACCCGGGGCAGGTCCCATACGGGGTAACGATGAAGAGGAGCTGGACAGAGATTAGAAGCTCCCCTGAGGAACTGTCTTATGAGGGGTTGATTGGAGCGGAATCCCCATGCCCCACAACAAAGGATGGATGAAAGGGCCGATACATGCCTGCAGAGCGTGTTGGGTGCCAACCTGCATCCAGATGGTCCTGAAGATACACCAGCACTTGTTCCGTGGAAGCTGCCGTGGCAACAATGGAGTTCCTTCCACACCAAGATGAGAACATTCTTCATGTGGAGTCGTAAATGCGGATAGTCGAAGGCCTATGGGCTGCCTGGATGGTGGTAATGACTCTGGGAGGGAGCCGACGGTCACTCAGCAGCACAGCTCAATCTTCATGCAGTTAGTTTCAGCCATCTGGTGTCCGGATGTTGGAGAGATCCTTGTCGAAGAATGAGTCTGTCCAGTGGAAGAAGCCAAGGAGGGCGGACTGATAGGATCTTCAGGCCCGCGAACCAAGGCCGGCGAGGCCAGTGGGGGGGGCAATCAAAAGAAGTTCCGCTTTCTCCGGTAGCATCTTCCGGATGAGGCCGGGAGGCCAGTCGTTGTGAAGAGTATCCACGGCCCCTGCCTCTGGTTCCAGGAACCTGGAGAAGAACCGAAGAGTCTGCCTGTTGCTCCGGGTGGTGAACAGGTCCACAACAGGACTCCCGAGATGAGACATGACCTCCCTGTACAGATCCAGGTCCAGGGTCCATTCCCCAGGGTCCATGTTGCCTGACTGAGCCAATCTGCTTGAGTGTTTGCCACCCCTGAAATATATGAGGCCCGTAAGGACCTCAGATGATTCTCCGCCCAGGCTCCCAGCCTCTCAGCCTTCTCCATGAGATGCCGGGAGCGGGTCCCCCCGGGCGATTTACATGGGCCTTGGTGGCCACATTGTCCATCCTGACGAGCACATGCCTGTCCTGTACTTTGTGAGAGAAGACCCGGAGGACCAGGTGGATGGCCCAGAGCTCCAACCAGTTTATGTTGTGCTCCAGGTCGGCTGGGTCCAATACCATTGGGCTAGGGAAGAGGAGAGGTGGGCATCCCAGCCGTGGAGACTGGCATCTGTAGTCAAGATAAGGCAGTGAGTTTCCTTGAACTCCCTCTCCTGAAGAAGGGCTGGAGAAACCCACCATTTGAGAGAGAGGATAACTTTGGGGGGAAGACAAACCACCCGACGGGATGACCCTAACAGCCACTTCTGAAAGGGGAGGAGGAACCACTGCAGGTGTCTGCAGTGGAGGTGGGCCCAGGGAACGATGCCAATGCAGGATACCATCTTCCCCAGGAGTTGCGACAGAGATGCCAGGGAAGAGGTCCTCCCCACCATCACTGACCTGACCAGGGACTGCAAGCTGGAGAGGCGATCCTAGGATAGATAGACCCTGCTCTCCATTGTGTCTATGATGACACCCAGGTGCTGGATGTGAGTAGTCAGAACCAGGTGGCTCTTGGCCAAATTGACAGAAAACCCATGACTCCTCAAGACCTGGAGAGTGGTGGCCAGGTCCTGATATGCTAGCTGTTTCAAGACAGACTGGATAAGGAGATCGTCCAGATAGAACTGCATCCTTATCAGCAGTGTCCGGAAGTGGCTTGCCAGCGCGGCCATCAATTTTGTAAACACTCGGGGAGCCGAGGATAGGCCGAATGGGAGAGCCCTCTACTGGTAATGACTGTTCACAAAACAGAACCTGTGGAAATGGCGGTAGGCAGGGTGGATAGGGACATGGAGATACGCCTCTGTCAGATCGATCAACATGAGGTAATTCCCAACTCTGATGCCCTCCAAGATGGTCTGGAGGGACTGCCTCTTGAACCGCTGGTAGTTCAGAGACTTGAGGTCAAGAATTGCTCTCCATCCCCCCAAAGATTTCCGAATGATGAACAAGCGTGAATAGAAGCCTTGTTCATGCTGCTCCTGAGGCACCAGTTCAATGGCCTGAATTTTGAGATGTTGAATGGCCGAAGCCATCAGGAACCGGGAGGACCTGACCCAGGAGAGGGGACAGTGAAAAAATCGGTCTGGGGGAGTGTGTGGAGAGAAATTCGAGAGAGAGGCCAAACCTGACCGTCTCCCTGACCCAAGTGTCCAACGAGGTAGCTGCCCATTGGCTGGCGAAGGACGCCAGGTGGCCTCCAATGGGAAACCAGACCAAGTCATCAACATGACCTGCGGAATCCCTGACCCCGGCCCCCTCAAAAGGGACGTCTGGACTTCCCCCAGGAAGGAGAGGGGTCTTGACGGTCTTGGGGCCGGTACTGCCTAGGGGGAAAATAACCTTTGTCAATGGGTCCCTGAAATGGATCTGGATTTCGAAATGGTCGAAAGGTCGACTGGGACCGAGCCTCAGACCGGCGGGACAAATTAGGCAGTATGCGGCATTTGTCTTTTGACTCCACAAGCAGCAGGTCCAAAGAGGCCCCAAAGAGCTTGGAGCCATCGAAAGGAGAAGTGGCAAGGTGCCACTTTGATTTGGTATTGGCCTGCCACTGGCAGAGCCAGAGCAGGCGCTGAGCAGCCACAGAGGAGCCAATGGCGTTGGCAGCGAAGTGTGAGGAATTTAATGTAGCATCCACTGAGAATTCCAAGGCTACAATGACCTTGTTTATGTCTTGCTGGGTCCGAAGATCAGAGACAGGGAGCCTAGCCTATAGTTGTTGTAACCAAAGAATAGAGGCCCAGTTAAAAAAGGAAGTGGCCATGGCCGACTTTTACCAACCAGTTGTAACCTGGTGGGATCTAACCAGGGAATGCTCCAGGCACCTATCCTCCGGACGGAGGTTCTCCTCTGGGGGACCAGTTAAATTAGAGGTGGCAGACAATTTAGCCACCGGTTGGTCGATAGAAGGGACCTGTAGGAGTGAAGCCAAATCAGGGACCAAATTGTAGATGCGTCTGTCCCCTGAATTCGGGCTAGGGCCTGAGGCGGGAGAGGACCATTGACATTGCAAGACATCCCGAAAGAGATTAGGGCCCGGGATTTCTTCCGTCTCAATTGTAGGCTCCTCAAAAAGGGGTCAGATGTGGAAGCACCCTCCCCCGGATTGACCGCCGAGGGCCGTGGAGTCCCCAGACCCATGGTGGCCTTGGCTTTGTGGAGCAGAGAGCAAAACAATTGCAGTTTGAAGAGCCCCATAAATGCTGCTTGGTCTGGGGCTAAATCCTCATTGTCTGACATCTCCTGATCTACAGGATCAGGGCCGGCCATGGATTCATGGTCAGAGCAGCTGGAAGATGTTGCCCGGACTTGACCCAACCCCTGGGCCACTGTGTCCTGTGCTATGTCCCGGTCAGTAGAGATGATGGGGCCCTCGACATCCACCTGGGAGTAAGCCTGTTCCGAAACCCATGAAAAAGTTCTTTGGAGAAGTTCCTGCCAAATAACCTTCCGGATGGGCTCCTGGATATAGGAGGTCAGGTCCGGGGTGATCTGGGCCTCAGGGGCCAAAGAACCTGGAGTCTGGGGTGTAGCCACCTGAACAGGATTCTCAAATGGCTCAGGTTGGGCAGGGACAAGAGAAGCCTCTGACAGGGCCGCAAACAATGCCACATTGACCTCCCTCTGACCGTCCACCAAGGAAGGTTCCCCATCAGGGGACAAGGCCGGAGTTGGGGCCTGGGGGGTTGGAGCTACCCCAGAAAGTTGGGTAGAAGGCCCAGGAGGGGCAGCTCGCTGAGGGCTAAGGGAGACCTGTTCCTGTAAGGAGGCTTCCTTAATGGCCTTCTGTATGGCCTTCTCTATCGCTTTGTGGTGCTTTGACTCCTCCTTAGCCAAGGCTGCTGTTTGAGAGGCCTTAGGGACTCTAGGGGAATGGTGCATTTTCCTCCTCTTCTTGGCAGGGATAGCAGAAGAGCCTTGTGACTCCTCGCCCTGTAGGCATTGGTTGGAAGCTTTGGTGGGCCTCAGGGAAGCCATCCTGCCTTTGGGGAGCAAGGGCAAAGCAAAGTTTTAGCCCAGGGGTCTCCAATGTGGCGCTGAAATGTCTAGGCCTCTAACGGCCACGAAGGAACTCAAAATGGCTGCCAGGACTAACAAGGCGGCCGCAGGAAGCAGGTAAAATGGTACTGTTAATGAGTAGGCCTCTAAAGGGCCACATGGTTGATTCAAAATGGCCACTGGGATACAGATAAATGGAGGTCGGACCGAAGGACGAGCCACCCCCCCCAATACCGACCAGATTCTGCAGCCTAAAGGGAGATGACCAGTCCAGGCTGATACACCCACAAAGCCAAAGGTGTGCAAACCAAAATGCCGCTCTGTTGTAAACGCCGTGGCCCGAAAGCCGCCCGATAAACCACAGCTTCAAAGGGAACCTCCGCTGTCTGAAAGGCATGGGCAGGCTCTGAGCCGTGTGGGCGCTGTTCTCAAGTTTCCTGCAGTGACAAATCTTCCGAAGGAGCGGCGGCGGCAGTTTTGGCTATCGGGAGAACCAAATAGCTGGATCTAGGAACCTCAACCAGGCAAGGCGGGAGGTTCCAGCAACGCAAGGTTGCCAGCGGTTTTGGGTGTCAGCCCTTCACATGTCTAGGGGATTAGGTTCAACCAGCTGGGAACTTGCAACCCCCCAATGCCAAGGAGTTGCCTTTAGCAGTCTCGGGTACACACCCCTTCTCGCTGGAAAGCTCTACCAAGATGTTCTGGGAGCACTGGTAGGAAAGATAGGGCAAAAGTAAAACTTTTGCCAGAACTCAGCTCAAATGTGTCCTTCTCAATGGGATTGAGTCAGAAAGCTGGGAAGCAGGACAAAGGGGAGGAGCTTCTCAGCTAGCAGACTCAATCAATCATATCGGAGGGGGCTTCCGTGGCTCTGTTTCGTTGCAGACGCTCCTTTAAGGAGCGCTAGCCTCCGGACTTGTTAGCTGCTAGAACAGCGTAAAATCTGCTGTCTAGCAGCGAAGAACCTTCCCCCCAGGAGAAGGAGGGGGAGAGAGCGTCCAGGCGAAGGTAGAGCACCCTAAGAGCCCTAGGAATTTTTCTGGGGTTCGGAAGGCGAGGGCTCCCTAGAAAACCTGGGGAATTTGCTCCAAAGCCGAGGCGCATCTGCCTTAGGGCAGAACAAAACACAGCGACCATCCCTGCAAACAACTGAAAAAGAACTGATTTTTAAAAGCAGGCGGAACAAGGACAGGAGATCAAGAAATTGCAAGTATTTACTTTAATTCCATCTGAGTATTGCTTCACTTTGAGTCTTTAAAAGGGAAGAAGCTGAAGAGGGAAGATGGCGCTGGCTTGTTAACAAGCTTGTTAGCAGATGCGAAAGTGAAACTTAAGGAGGAAGTAACTTGTTAACTCATTAAAGCTGTCAGCTTCAGTTCTATTAAAGACTTTTGGACTCTTTGAATACAGCTAGACTTTGGGATTTAAGAATAAGGTTTGATTAAAGGCTAAAGATTTGAACTTAAAATATTTTCTGTTTTTAAACTTCTGGCTTACTGAATTGATTTTAAGACTGTGCAGATTTAAAATGGCTTCAAAGCAAACAAAGCCAGGGCTGGTTAAATCAGCAGGAAGCTCTCCAGCTCAGACTACTAAATTGCAAACTTTACTGGTTCCAGCTGACACACAAGCTCAAACACAATCACAACCACAATCACAACTAACACCTGAAATGCTTTAAGAAGCCCTAAAAGGAATGCAGAGGCAAATGAAAGAGGACTTTAAAGAAGAAATTACATTCTTCTTTAAATTTCCACTAAAAGAGGTCTCAGATGAAGTGGTAGAAATTAAGGACTTAATTAAGATAAGGAACAAACAAACAGATTAGAGAAGACATTGTTTTTGCATTACAAGGATTGGTAAAACATGTTAATTATTTAGAAGAAAAAGTTGAAGAAGTTAATTTGGCTAATGAGAATTTGGATTATAAATTTCAAGAAGTGGAATCAAAGGTGGAAAAAACAGAAAATGAATTAATGATGTCACAATACAGAATGATGGAGTTTGCAGTGAGAGTGAGAGGCCTGAAAGAAAATCCTCAAGAAAATTTGAGAGAAATCTTTGTGGAAGCCCTGGCACAATTTACAGGAGATACTAGGGGAGAATATGAGCAACAGGTTGACAAGAACTTTCATGTTAATTCATGGATAGCCAAACAAAGGCAATTACCAAGAGATATTGTAATTTATTTTGTCACCAGAAGGATTAGAAATGAGGTTCTGCAAGCTGCATACAAAGGAAAGTTACAAGGTGCTGGACAGAGTTGGCAGTATTCAAAGAAATCCCTCCTAAAATGTTGAAATCTAAGAAAGACTTTGCATTTCTGGTAGATGAGCTTAAAATCATCAGATACAATATAGATAGGATGTGCCAGTTGGACTAGTGGTGGATTATGCTGGAGAAAGATATTGTCTTAATACAATTTGGAAAGCAAGAGATTTTTATGCTAATATACTAAAGGCTGGATACCCACCATCTACAGGAGTTAAAAAGGGAAAACAAGCAACAGAAAAGATGAAAGAAAGTTCACAAGCACAAGCTCAAAGTGGTGCCATGAGTACACAAGGTGAGTTACTGCAACTTACAAGTACAGTTCAAACATGGGATATAATAGAGAAAGCAGAAGATGTGAAAGAGCAAAGACAAACCAGAGCAGTAACCAAACGCAAGGAGCAAGAACTGAAGATGCAACAAGCTCAGGCACTGATGCAAGATAGTACAAATATAAGCAAAGAAGCTGTGGAAGGGGCGAGACCGAAAACGAAATTCCAAGATGAATTCCAATCGGTTCTTGCTAAGCTTCGAGAGCCTGAAGATGGCGTTTAGGTTTTTAACCTGGAATGTCAATGGTTTAAATTCACTGCAGAAAAGGAGGAAAATATTTCATTATTTGAAACAATTTAAAAATGACATAATTTGTTTGCAAGAAACACATAAAAGGACAAATGATCAGAAATATTTGACAAATGCGAAATTGGGAATACATTTTATAGCATCTGCTCCAGAGAAAAAGAATGGAATAGTGATATATTTGAGGAAATGATTATTGGCTAAACTAATTGAGGCAGATCAACAAGGAAGATATTTGGCAATTGAGTTGTTAAGGGGAAAAAATACTCTTAATGGGGATATACGCACCCAACCAACAACAACAAAAATTTTATAAACTGATACACTCAAAACTATTACAATGGGACTATACTTCATGTGTTTTGATGGGTGATTGGAATGGAGTATTGGATCCTAGCTTGGATAGGAGAAGATAATTGCAAATTTCTAAAACGACTGCAAGATTACCTAGATCCTTTTTTGATATGATGGAAGATATGGAATTGAGAGATATTTGGCGTGAATGGAATTATAAAGACGAAGATTTTACTCTTTTTTTGGATAGACACCAATCTTTTTCTAGAATTTATTTTATACTAATTACAAATGATTTCCTTTCCAGGGTGAAGAAGATAAAGATTTGTCCTAGAACAATAACAGATCATAGTCTGGCTTGGATGGAATTGGAATACGGAGAAAGGCCTAGGAGACCTTGGCGTTTAAATGAAAATTTGTTTAGATATGAGAATAATGTAATAGAGTGTAAAAAGTTAATGAAGGATTTTTTTATTTTTAATATGCATAAGGGAACATCTATGGACATGGTATGGGATGCTAGTAAAGCATATATGAGAGTGGTTTTGATAAATATGAATAATGTACATACACATAGACAGAAGCAAAAAAGACTTCTGGCTGGCACCACAGGCATCGTAAGACGATCTTTTTTTAGACCTCGTGACCTTTTTTAGATCTCGTGATCTCGTGAAGCTGTTTTCACAGCGCAAATCAGCTGTCTGACGGTTTTGAGACCTCTCCTTCAGGAAAAGAAAGAGAGCAGAGCAGTTTGGTGAGGGTAGAGCCACCAAAAAAGCCCCTAGGAGCAATCCCAGGGGCTGGAAAGGTGGGCTCCCCGGTCAGCCAAATGAAACTCCGGATCCGGGTCGCTTCTGCAAGCGCAGAAATAGGCGTCGCGACCACCTCTGCAAGCAATTTAAATTTAAGAAGTTTTCAAGCACAGACGGAGCGAAAACAGGAGTACAGGCAAGAAAGTATCCTTGCTTAACTCCGGATAACATTGTTGCTACTGAAGCCAATTGAGAGAGGAAGTGAATACTTAATGGCATCCTTGCTGTGACTGTGGAAAGTGAAAGTGAGTAACGAAAGTATCTGCTGAGACTTTTGCATTTTAAATTTGAAGAGAACTGCTGGAAATAGAGAGCCTGGGGGAGAAAGATGGCTTCCAAGCAAGTTAAACCAACAGTTCCAAAAAGTAGGAGGGGTTCTCCCACAATTTTTATTGTGACACAAAAGGCTCAACTTCTGGTTGAATCACAAAATAGGGAAGCCTCTATGAAAGACCTTAAATATTTTATAAAAGAAATCATGAGTAATCAAGCAGCAATGATAGAGGAGAAATTTGAGAAATTTGAGGAAGAAATAAAAGAAGTCAGAGATGTTGTTGCAAAAAAGCATGATGATATAAGAGATGATATTTTACTGGCGGTTTCAGGCCTGTCTAAACATCTTATTCAGTTGGATGAGAGAGTGGAAGAAATTAATGAGGCTAACTTAAATCTGGAGAGCAAAATGGGAGAAATTAACTAAATCTGAAAAGCTGGAAAATGAGGTGACCATGATGCAATATAGATCTATGAAGTTTGCTTTGAGATTGAGAGGATTGAAAGAGAATTGTCGGGAAAACTTAAGGGACAGATGTGCAGAGGCCATAGCAGCAGTGATGGGAACAAGGAAGGAGGACATAATTCATCAAATTGATAAAATATACAGTCAACTCATGGATGGCAAGAAATAAGAACCTACCAAGGGATGTGGTGATTTATTTTTTGGGCAGAAGAATTAGAAATGATTCTAAGAAATTGTCATGTATGTACCCAAATGTAAAAGCCAAATGCTGGAGATGCAATTGTGAAGACGCAACGTATTATCATATATGGTGGACTTATAAGAAGATCAAAGCATTTTGGATAAAAATTTGGTGGGTAATGCAGAATATCTTGAAAAAGAGGTTACTTAATAACTGAGGAGGAGATTCTTTTGGCAATTAAACAGCTAAAAGCTGGTAAAACTCCTGGTATAGACAGATTAATGGCTGTGTACTATAACTATTTACAAATGGAAATAGTTACACCTCTTAGGGAATTATTTAATAGAATACAATTGGGAGGAGGAGTACCACCCTCGTGGAAAACAGCCTTTATTTCTTTAATTCCCAAAGAAGATCAAGATCTGGCACAACCAAAGAATTACAGACCTATATCATTATTGAATACAGATTACAAAATTTTTGTTAAGATATTAGCAAATAGGTTAAATCAGTTATGCAGCAAATGATTCATAGTGATCAATCTGGATTTATACAAGATAGACAAATGAAAAATAATGTAAGGCAAATTGTTAATATATTGGAATATTTGGAAAGGAACAACCAAATCCCTGAAGTGCTTATATTTTTAGATGCTGAAAAAGCTTTTGATCGAGTTAATTGGCAATTTTTATTAAGGAAAATTGCAAAGGATGCAATTTGGAAATTATTTTACACAATCTATAAAAGCAATATATCAGCAACAGACAGCACAAATAATAGTTAATGGTAGTTTAATAGAAATTTTTAAAATTGAAAAGGGTACAAGACAGGGTTGTCCCCTATCACCATTACTATTTATATTAATTTTAGAGTTGTTGCTGAATAAAATACGGGACTTAGAGGAGATGAAGGGAATTAAAATTAGAAATTATGAATATAAGACACGAGCATTTGCAAATGATTTGATTGTAATCTTAATGCAGCCAATGAAATCAACTAGGGATATGATGGGGATAATTAAACAATATGGTCAAGTATCTGGGTTCAAAATAAATATTGGGAAAATAAAGATGATACTTAAAAATATGACAATAGACTTCCCGCCTGGCACCGCAGTGCCAGTCGGTCATTTTTTGACCGCCAGTCCCGAGTCTTTGTGAAGCCATTTTGACAGCGAAAAATGGCTGTCTGACGGCTTCGGAATCTCGCCTTTGGGAGAAGAAGGCGAGCAGAGCAATCGGGGGGGGGGTAGAATGGTTCAAAAAGCCCCTTGGAGTGATTCCAGGAGCTGGAAAGACTTGCTCCCCGTTCAACCCGAAGAGGCTCCAAAGCCGGGACGACTCTGCTTAGGCAGAGCCAGACACAGCGACCGTCTCTGCACTCAACAAGCAGATTAAAAGAAGTTAAATAGCAGACGGAGCAGAAGCAAGTTTGCATGCAAGAAAGAATCAATACCTAACTCCAAGTTACTTTGTTTCCAACGGCAGTCAAGTGAGTGGAGTTTTTTTTTCTAATGGTGCCTTTGTAATAACAACGAAAGTGAAATTTAGCAGTGAAAGTCTCGGCTGAGGCTTTTTGTGTATTGGACTTATTGAAGCTGCTGGAAAGAGAAGACTGAGGAGAGTAATTTGTTTTAAAAAAGGATAAAATTTTATTAACTTTAAAGCCCCTGAAAGTTGTTTTTGAGATTTTTTTACTTGTAAAGGGGGAGAAGAGGAAAAAAAGATTTTGAAGAAAGAAGGAATAAAAATGGCTTCCAAGCAAACTAAACCTGCAATTCCAAAAGTAGGAGGGGTTCTCCTATAGTGTCAGTTGTGACACAGAAAGCTCAACTTCCTATAGACTCAAAAAGTCAAGAAACCCCTATTAAAGATCTTAAAGAATTTATATCAGAAGCTATGAATAATCAAACAGCAATGATAGAGGAGAACAGAAGCAGAATAGAAGAAAAATTGGAGAAATTTGAGCAAGAAATTAAGAAAATTAAGGATGTTGTTGCAAAAAAGCATGATGATATAAGAGATGATATTTTATTAGCAGTCTGGTCTGTGTAAGCACCTTCAGTTGGATGAAAGAATTGAAGAAATCAATGAGTCCAATTTAAATCTGGAAGCTAAATTGGGTGATGTAATGACTAAAAATGAAAGATTGGAAAATGAGGTTACTATGATTCAATATAGATCTATGGAGTTTGCCTTGTGACTGAGAGGAATGAAGGAGAATGGTCGGGAGAATTTAAGAGACAGATGTGCAGAGGCTATTGCAGCAATTATTGGAGCAAGAAAAGATGACGTGGTACATCAGATTGATAAAGCTTATAGAGTTAATTCTTGGGTGGCAAAACAAAGTCAATTTATTTATTTATTTATTATTTATTTATTAATTAAATTTGTATACCGCCCTTCTCCTGACGGACTCAGGGCGGTGAACAGCCAATTAAAAAACCAATACAAAAGTTAAAATCATGCTAAAACAAATATAAATTAGGCTGAAATTTAAAACCAATAAAATCCTAAAATTTTAAAAATAGAGGGGATCAGGCCAGTCCTGCAAGTTGAAAAAGATAGGTCTTCAGAGCTCGACGGAACGTCCGGAGGTCAGCTATTGTTCTCAGTTCTGGAGGAAGATCGTTCCAGAGGGTCGGGACTGCCACAGAGAAGGCTCTCCCCCTGGGGGTCACCAGCCGGCATTGTCTGGCTGATGGCACCCTGAGGAGGCCCTCTCTGTGGGAGCGAACCGGCCAGTGGGAGGCAATTGGTGGCAGAAGGCGGTCCTGTAAGTACCCTGGTCCTAAGCCATGGAGCGCTTTAAAGGTGATTACCAACACCTTGAAACGCACCCGGAAGTCAACCGGCAGCCAATGCAGCTCACGCAGGAGAGGCGTCACGTGGGAGCGCCCTGTCGCTCCCATAATCCCCCGCGCGGCCGCATTCTGCACCAGCTGAAGCCTCCGGGTGCATCCCAAGGGGAGCCCCATGTAGAGAGCATTACAGTAGTCCAGGCGGGACGTCACGAGCGCCTGAGTGACTGTGCGTAGGGAGTCCCGATCTAGAAAGGGCCGCAACTGGCGTATCAGGCGAACCTGATAAAAAGCCCCCCTGGCCACAGCTGTCGTATGATCCTCTAATGACAGCCGTGGATCCAGGAGGACGCCCAAGTTGCGAACCCTTTCCGTGAGGGCCAATGATTCGCCCCCAATAACCAGCGATGGAGTCAGCTGGCTATATCGGGACGCCGGCAGCCACAGCCACTCGGTCTTGGAGGGGTTGAGTCGAAGCCTGTTTCTCCCCATCCAGACCCGCACAGCTTCAAGGCACTGGGACATCACTTCCACGGCATCGTTGGGGTGGTCTGGGGTGGAAATGTACAGCTGAGTGTCATCAGCATACTGATGGAATTCCACCCCAAAACCACGGATGATCTCACCCAGCGGCTTTACATAAATGTTGAACAGAAGGGGCGAGAGGACCGACCCTTGTGGCACCCCACACATTAGGCGCCTCGGGGTCGACCGCTGCCCCCCTGTCAACACAGATTGTGACCGGTCGGAGAGGTAGGAGGAGAACCACCGTAAGACGGTGCCTCTCACCCCCAATCCCTCCAACCGGCGCAATATGATACCATGGTCGATGGTATCAAAAGCCGCTGAGAGGTCTAACAGCACCAGGATAGAGGAGTACCCCCTACCCCGGGCCCTCCAGAGATCATCCACCAACGCGACCAATGCCGTTTCAGTGCTGTAACCAGACCTGAAGCCGGACTGGAGCGGGTCTAAATAGACAGCTTCATCCAGGTACCGGGGGAGCTGCCACGCGACCACACTCTCAACAACCTTCGCTAGAAAGGGAAGGTTGGAGACTGGACGATAATTAGCCAAAACAGCTGGGTCCAGGGAGGGCTTCTTGAGGAGGGGCCTCACCACCGCCTCCTTCAAAGCGGTCGGTAGGGCACCCTCACTCAAAGAAGCGTTTATAATCTCCTGGAGCCAGCCTCGTGTCACCTCCCGGGAGGCCAGCACCAACCAGGAGGGACACGGGTCCAATAAACATGTGGTAGCGTTCAGTCTTCCCAGAATCCTGTCCATGTCCTCGGGAGCCACAGGATCGAACTCAGCCCAGATAACACTCTCAAGACCGGGTCAGTCATCCCGCCTGAACCAACCCAGTCGGCAGCCAGATCATCCCGAATCTGAGTTATTTTATCATCCAGATATTGAACAAAGTCCTCAGCACGTCCCTGCAAGGGATCCTCCCGCGCTCCCAGATGAAGGAGGGAGTGGGTCACCCTAAACAGGGCGGCTGGGCGATTATCTGATGACGTGATAAGAGCGGCGAAATAATTTGATTTCGCTGCTTTTATCGCCACTAAGTAAGTCTTAATATGAGCTCTTACTAGTGTCAAGTTAGATTCAGAGCGGCTGGCCCTTCATCCGCTCTCTAGGCGTCTTTTCCGGCGCTTCATCTCCCTCAGCTCCTCGGTGAACCAAGGAGACAAGTGAGTTCGGCGCCGGGTCAGAGGCCGCAAAGGCACGACGCGGTCCAAGGCCCCACCGGCTGCCCTATTCCAGGCAGCCACCAGGTCCTCGGCCGAATCGTGTGTCAGTGTCTCAGGAAATGGCCCAAGCTCCGTCTGGAACCTATCAGGATCCATCAGGCGCCTGGGGCGGAACCACCTAGTTGGTTCCGCCTCCCTGCGGTGGGGTGCAGCGGTCAGAAAGTCGAGTCGAAGGAGCGAGTGGTCAGTCCATGACAAGGGTTCCATGGCTATATCCCCAATATCAAGACCACTCAACCACTGACCAGAGACAAAAACTAGATCCAGGGTGTGTCCACCAATGTGAGTCGGGCCCTGAATTACCTGGGTCAGGTCCATGGCCGTCATGGAAGCCATGAACTCCCGAGCCATCTCCGATGCTTCCCCGATGGATGGCAAGTTGAAATCCCCCATGACTATAAGCCTGGGGATACCAACCGCCACTTCTATCAACCGCTATAACATTGAGAAGCTCGGGCAGGGTCGTTGCCACGTGGCAGGGAGCCAGGTACGTGACTAACAGACCCATCTGCCCACCAGGGCCCCACCTCACAAAGATGGACTCACACCCGGCTATCTGAGGTACAGTGGCCTCCCTCGGACCCAGACCCTCTTTAATAACAACCGCTACTCCCCCACCCCTGCCCTGGGGTCTCGGCTGGTGGAATGCAAGAAAACCTGGTGGGCACATCTCCACGAGGGGGACCCCCCCTCGTGGCCCAACCAGGTCTCGGTGATACCAGCCAGGTCCGCACCCCCCTCTTTAAGAAGATCACATATGAGAGGGGCTTTATTTACAACGGACCTGGCATTGCATAACAGCAGCCGGAGCCCCGGGTCCTGAGACTCTAGACAACCCGGGGAACAGGAATAGCTCTGGGGACCGGGGCAAGCAATCGCTCGAAGGCAGCGAGTGCGTGCCCCCACCACACGATATGGTCCCCTGCTCTCGCCATATCTGCCCCTCCCACATAGCGTATTTATCACACAACCCTCAGCAGAGGGCTCAGTAAGAGCCCTCTTACCTCCAGAAACTAGACCCCCAATGGCATCTGAGACTACCTGGCCTGTCCCTTTCCCCCCTAAATTTTCCCCCAAACCCACACCCTCCCCCACCCCGGAACCCCCAAAAACACCCGTTAAAAAAGTTCTTAAAAAGCCCCTCAGTCCCCGTTTTTTCACATGCCACCTCTCGGGGTCCCAAAACCCGTCATTAAGGTAGGCCCTCGATAACGTAGAGGGCCAAACCTGCGAGAGGGGGGAATCTCGCAGGGCAAGAAGCGAGGACCTAGGGAACATCCAGCAATTTGCAGACAAGAGAATGGGGGGCATGGCATAGGTCCATCATCATAATTCGGAAATGTCCTGAAGCAGGACCAGGTCAATCGGGAGAGACGCCGCCACCCTCTCACGGCAGCGGCTAGGAGTCCCCGCATTCTGTCCAGCTGAGGGGATGTCCGGGCCACCCTCTCACGGTGGTCCAACCAACGGCAGGAGCGTTAGAAAAATCCAAGTCCACGGCCACTCTCTCACCGTGGCCCGGCAATTCCTCCTGCCGGTATGGCAGCCCCTCAGGGTAGGTGACAAAGACTCGGCTCCATAAGTCCTCCCATGAGCTGGCCTGTTTCAGCGGCCAGCCAGCGGAATGATGGAAAAATGGTGAAAAAAGCCAAAGTTTAAAATCTCGCTCCAGAGAATAACGGACAGATAGCAGGGAAGGTGGACAAAGTTCGAGGGCTGGCAAAAACAAGTGGGGCGGGAGGGGGGGGAGTAGGTCCGTAGGCCCGATGACAAATTTGGGGCACCGCTGGCGTCGCCGGAGCCATCTTCACATCGCTAAGGTCGTTAGATCAAACTCCAGACCAACTCCAGGCCGCCTCCACGCCAAGATCTTTCAATTCCACAGGCACTCTCCTGCCACTAGGGCACCTGCAGACCAGCGCAGGGTCGCCTCCAAAACGCCAAGAGATGTGGTGATTTATTTCATTGATAGAAGAATTAGAAATGATATATTACAAGCCTCCTACAAAAATAAAATCCAGATGTTTGGTCAAGAAATCCAGATATTGAAAGAGATTCCTAAAATGTTAAGAGATAGAAAGGACTTTGGTTTCTTATGCTCCAATAGGTCTAATAGTTACCTATGGTGGAGAGAGAGATCGCTTGAATACAGTCTGGAAAGCCAAAGATTTTTATTTTAATGTTTTGAAGGCAGGATGTTCACCCCCACCCAAGGAGGGTAAAAAAAGAAATAGAGATACCTCAACAAGAGAAAAATGGAAAACAGATAACTTATGCTGATGTAGCAGCTGGGGGAAAAGTGCAAGAAGATCTTCCTTTTCCATTGAAGAGCATAGAAGAGCTGGTGCTTGAGTTAGAGGAACCAAAGGAACAGCGTTTGACTCGAGCAACTTACAAGTCCAAGACCTAACCCAAGCTCAAGATTCTAAAATAACACATTGAGATTATAAATCATTTATTTTAATGGGTGACTGGAATGGAGTTATAAATACGTTGAAGGATAAGAAGAGTATATCTAAAGTTTCTACACGTGCAAAATTACCAAAATCCTTTTTTGATATAATGGAAGATTTGGAGCTGAGGGATATTTGGCAAGAGTGGAATATGGATGAAAAAGATTTTACTTTTTTTTGGGATAGACAACAATCTTTTTCCAGGATTGACTTTATACTAATCACAAATGATTTTCTCCCTAGGGTAAAGAAGACGAAGATATGTCCTAGGATTATAACTGATCATAGTCCGGTTTGGTTAGAATTGGAATAGGAAAGAGGGGAAAGGAGGTCCTGAAGATTGAATGAAAATTTATTTAGATATGAAAAAAATGTGAATGAGCTTAAAAAGTTAATGAAAGAATTTTTTATTAATAACATGGATAAGGGCACTTCTATGGAAATGGTATGGGATGCAAGTAAGGCCTATATGAGGGGAGTTTTGATATATATGAATAATAAATATAAATTAAAGCAAACAAAGATACGGAAAGAGATTGAGGAGGAAATAAAAAAGAAAGAACAATTATTAATATGCAACCCAGGAGATATAAAAGTAAAAGAAGCAATAAATATATTGCGAGGGCAATTTAATATATTAATGGCTGATCAGGTAGCAACTACTTTGCAATATGCAAAACATAATACTTTTTGTAGTGCCAATAAACCAGGTAGATGGCTGGCTTATACACTAAGGAAGAAACAAAAATCACGAGTTATTAGCAAGATAGAATTTAGAGGTAAAGAAGTTTACCAAAAAAATATGCTTAAATACTTTTTTAGAGTATTACACAAAATTATATGCAAGAGACTCAATACAAGGTTCAGATACTGATAGATATTTAAAGGAGAATAGTAGTCTTGAATTAACAATGGAACAAAGGGAAGGTTTGAACCAACCTATAACTTCTGAAGAGATTGGTTTAGCAATTAAGCAGTTAAAAGTGGGTAAAACACCAGGAACAGATGGACTGACAGCTGTTTATTATAAGAACTTACAGTCTGAAATGATTGAACCACTTAGATTATTATGAAGGCTCCCTCTCTAACCCATTGAAGCTCCGTGCGGCGAGGGACCTCTGTTAAATGGCAGAGCGAGACGATGAGAGCAACCCCACCATCAATATCGAAACTTTGTTGCAAGCAGAATTTGGTGAGATCTGGATCTGCTCTAAGAAACTTAAAAGCAAGTACTAGTTCTTTTTTTAAAAAAAAATCCTCAGTTTAAGAGTCTCTGCGTGAAAGTGTGTGAGAAAATGGCGACTGGCTAAAACGGAGGAACTAAAGTGAAAGTTGGAAAGTGAAAGTAACAATTAAGCTTGCCTGGCAGTAACTGAAAGAAATACTCTGATAAGACTTTAAAGCAGAAATAAAATCTATTTAACTCCCTTCCGTGCAAAGCTGGGGAGAAAAACTGGATTAAGAGGAAAAGGAGGAAGATTTTCTTTTTTTCAGAGGCTAAGACTGTGTACAGGCATGGCTTCAAAAAAAAAGCAGGGGAAGAATCCCCCACGCATCAGACAAAAGAAAAGCCAGTTAAGCCACAACCACAGACTCAGACTCAAATCCAGGAAAGTGGAAATGAGGATTTGAAAGCCTTTATAGCTAAGTCTTTGGGAGGTGTTGTTGATAAAATGGATAAGATGGAGGAAAAGATGGAGAAAAATCAAAAGGAAATGAAGGAGTGGGTTAAAAAAAAAGTGATAAGTTGAATCAAAATGTAACTAAAGCAGTAACGGCTCTCACAGATGCACTAATGGTGGTGGAGAAAAAAGTGGATGAACTAAATACAGAAGTTGAATCCAATAAGAAAGATGCAGAAGAGAAATTTTTTAAAGCTGCTGTCAGAAACCAGAGATTGGAAGATGAAATCACAATGATGCAGTTTCGGGCTATGTAGTTTGCTTTAAGATTGAGAGGAATAAGGGAAAATAACAGAGAAGATCTGAGAGCAGTTTGTGTAGATGTACTGGCTAAGATTCTAAAGACTGAACCTGAGCTAATTTGTAGCAGAATTGATAAGATCTACAGGGTTAACTCTCGTGTGGTGAGACAAAGGAATTTGCCTAGAGATGTTGTGATTTATTTTACTGATAGAAGACTGAGAAATGAAATTTTGCAAAAATCTTTTCTCACCACTGCTCAACGATGGTAATCAAATTGGTGTTTTTAAAGAGTTACCACCTAAAATGTTAAGGGACCAGAAGGATTATGGATTTTTGGTGAATGAATTGAAAAGGCATTAGATCCCATTTAGATGGGATGCTCCAGTTGGCATAATTTTGAGACATGAGGATGTAAGATATCGTATAAATACTGTGGAAAAAGCAGAGCATTTTTATCACAATGTCCTTAAAAGAGCCTCAACATCCCCACGTTCATCTACATTGCTAACTGTAGAAGGAGTTGTTAAAGATAAAGATTTTGAAGGAGGGATTGAAGAATTGTCTAGACAAGAAAAATTACAAGCAATTCGAACCCAAAGAGCAATAGAAGAACTTTCAGGAGCAGTAGGTGGTTTTTCAGAGGATTTTTTTGCAGATCTCCCAGAGCCTAAAATAAAGCACCCCGGAAGTACAAGAGAGGTGGATCTGGACCTTGAACTGTTGGCGCAAAAACCGAAAGATCAACGCATAACTCGTGCAGCAGAGAAGCAAAGATTAGAGAAGCAAAAACAGCAGAGGTCCACGGTACCACAAGAAGAGAAGGGGGCAAATGGGAAAATACAGAAATCAGAAGCAGTGGGAGGAGCGTGACCAAAGACTTCTGCTATTGAACAGGGTCTTCGGCAAATGCTCGATTCGCTTTGTGAATTCTCAGATGACAGTTAGATTTCTATCATGGAATGTGAATGGATTGAATTCTCCACAGAAAAGAAGGAAAATATTTCATTATTTGAAGCAGTATAAAAACGATGTTGTTTGTTTGCAGGAAACTCATATTAGAACTCAGGATCATTTGATAAATTCTAAATTAGGTTTACATTTTATATCTTCTAGTTCTGGGAAAAAGAATGGATTAGCTTTGTATATTTCTAAAAGATTACCAGCTAAACTTATAGAATCGGATGATGATGGAAGATATATTGCAACTGAAATAAATATACAGAATGTCCCCTTGCTTTTGATTGGAATTTATGCCCCAAACCAACAGCAGAAAACCTTTTATAAATTATTATATGCTAAAATATTGCAATGGAATTATAAGTCAATTTTGATTATGGGAGATTGGAATGGTGTGATTGACACAACTCTAGATAGGAAGACACCGGCTAAGATGGGGATTAAACTACCACAGACGTTCTTTGCAATGAAAGAAGATTTAGAATTGAAGGATGTATGGAGAGTTCAACACCCGAAGGAATTGGATTTTACATTTTTTTCGGATAGACATAAATCCTTTTCTAGGATTGATTTTATGCTGGTTACATCTGATTTACTTACCAAAATGATTAAGACTAAGATATTTCCCAGAACTTTAACCGATCATAGCCCGATATGGATGGAAAAGGAATTTGGCAAGAAGGAGGGAAGATCTTGGAGAATGAATGAGAACTTGTTCAGATATGAGAAGAATATATCTGAACTCAAAAAACATGTCAAGGAATTTTTTCAACTGAATTTGAACAAGGGTACACTTATCGAAGTTGTTTGGGATGCAAGTAAGGCATATATGAGAGGTGTACTGATTTATATGAACTCTAAGCATAGGTCAACTCAACAAAAGATAAGAACAGAACTGGAATCAGAAATAAAGGAAAAAGAACAATTGCATATAAAGAATCCGACCGATGAGAAATTACAGGAAACTATAAAACTTTTGAAGGACCAATTTCAAATGCTCATGGCTGAACAAACGGCAACTAATTTGCAATTTGCGAAGCATAATACTTTTTGTAATGCTAATAAGCCTGGTAGATGGTTGGCCTACACTTTGAGAAAACAACGAAGTTCTCATATAATTAATACTATTGAATATAAAGGTAAACAAGTTTTTCAACAAAGTTCAATACAACAAGCTTATTTAGATTATTATTCCAACTTATATCACAAAGATAATATAGAGAATGAGCTTATTGATGAATATTTTGAGAAAAGGAGAGTTACTAAAATCTCAAGAGAACAAAACGAAAGACTAAATCAAGTTATAACTTCTGAAGAGATCTCATTTGCAATAAAACAACTGAAAATAGCCAAAGCTCCTGGGACGGATGGCTTGACAGCAGTATATTATAAAACACTACAATCAGAATTGGTTGAACATCTTAAGGCCTTATTCTGCAGTATACAGCAGGGGGGTAAAATACCCCCATCATGGAAGACGGCCTTTATTTCACTGATACCAAAGGAGGATGGTTCTTTAAAACCAGAAAATTTTAGACCAATATCTCTCTTGAATATGGATTATAAAATTTTTGCAAAAGTATTAGCCAACAGATTGATGCCAGTTATCCAAGAGGTGATTCATCACGATCAAGCTGGTTTTATAGAGGGCAGATATATGAAAGACAATGTGAGGCAACTCATAGATTTATTGGAATATCTTGAGAAAAATAAACAGATCTCTGCAGCGCTGGTGTTTTTGGATGCGGAAAAGGCCTTTGATCGAGTCAACTGGGATTTTCTAAAAAAGACTTTGTTTAAAATGGACTTTGGGGATCAGTTTATACATACGATTTCAGCAATCTATGAAGAACAGACAGCACAAATTGTTATTAATGGGAGTTTAACCACCAATTTTCATATACAAAAAGGAACTAGACAAGGTTGTCCGTTATCCCCATTGTTGTTTATTTTAACCTTAGAAGTTTTATTGAACTCCTTACGGGACTCGAATAATTTGAACAGAATAGTTATAAGGCAAAAGGACTACAGAACAAAAGCATTTGCAGATGATCTGGTTGTTACCCTAACACGACCTTTGGAATCAATCATTCAGATGAAAAATACTATAGAGGAATATGGTTTGGTCTCAGGTTTTAGACTAAACCAGAAAAAGACTAAGATGATAGTAAAAAACATGCTGGAACCACAAAAGAGTGAACTAGAAAGGTTGGCAGGTTTTGAAATAGTTACAAAGGTGAAATATCTAGGAGTCCAGGTTGCAGCTTCTAATACAAAACTTTTTCAAAATAATTATGAGGTTTTGTGGCGTAAGATTCAAAAAGATTTTGAAATTTGGAAAAAACTGCAACAATCTTTACTTGGCAGAATAGCAGCAGTTCAGATGAATGTTCTACCTTGATTTCTGTTTTTGTTTCAAATGATTCCGGTGCTTAAAAGTGATAAAATCTTTGCTGAATGGCAATCAGGTCTAAATAAATTTATTTGGAATGAGAAAAAGCCAAGAGTTAAATTTAAAATAATGCAAGATGTTCGTGAAAGAGGTGGCCTTAAAGTTCCAAACTTACGTTTATATTATGAAGCTGCAGTGTTGACGCAAGTGGGTGACTGGTTTGGAACAACAAAAACTGAAATTTTGAACATAGAAGACCATGATTTGGACTTTGGTTGGCATGCATATTTATTCTACGAAGACAAATTGGACAACGTATTTAAAAGTCATATATTGAGATATGCTTTGATAAGAGTTTGGAAGAAGCACCATCTTAAATTGGATTACAAAGTATCTTTGTGGTTGGATCTTGGGCAAATCATGCGGAATATAAAGTCACTCGGGGAGATTTTATACAAAGAGATGCTTTTTAATGATGGGGGCAGATGGAGTTTGAAACTTTTGAAAACTCTGTTGGAAGAAGGGAGGAATTTAACATGGTTGCAGTATTCTCAACTTCAATCAAGATGGAGAGAAGATCAGAAAATTGGTTTAATGTTACATGAAGAAGATTTGGTGACTCAGATAAAACGGAAAGGGCCGATGCATATCAAGAGGGTGTATAATTTACTGTTAGAAAGAGACTCAGACAGCGAATTAGTTAAAGATTGTATGATAAAGTGGGCACAAAATTTTGCAGAACCAGTTATGCTGGAAACATGGGAAAAGATATGGGTCCAGAATGTTAAATTTACTCAAGCACAGAATTTGCGGGAAAATTTCTATAAAATGTTTTATAGATGGCATTTAGATCCCAAGAAATTGTCATGTATGTATCCAAATGTTCAACCTAAATGTTGGAGGTGTGATTGTTTGGATGCTACATGCTTTCATATTTGGTGGACTTGTAGAAAAGTGAAAGTATTTTGGATTAAACTTTGGTGGGTTATGCAGAATGTTTTGAAAAAGAAGCTTCAATTTTCTCCGCAATTGTTGTTGTTGGGTATAGTTAAGGATTGTTCACCGAGTGAAACGAGATTGATTTTATATATGATTACTGCAGCTAGGTTACTGATAGGACAATATTGGAAAAAAGATAGTGTACCTACTATAGAGGAATGGACATCGAAGATGGCTAATTTTGCAGAAATGGCAAAGATTTCTGCATACTTAAAAGACAGGACCCATGAAGCCTTTGCTAGGGAGTGGAAAAAATGGGTAGACTATGTGCAGAACAAATATCAAACTAAGAAGTTCCAATTAGTATTTGATTCATAATTATTCTTATTATTACTATTTTATTATATTTATATTTACATAATAATAAGTAGAAAAGTTTTAATGTTAAAAATATTTGAAATTACTAGTATAGTATATATGTTAGAAATAAGTTTATTGTTAGCATATATCTTATAGTATAATTTTATATATACTTATTATATTGTTATCTAGAAAAATCTTAAGGTTAAAAAACTTTATATATATCTATTATATTGTTATTTAGAAAACTTATTATGTTATATATATTTACTATATTACTATTTAGAAAAACTATAATGTTAAAAATAAGTTTATACATATTTGTTATATTGCTATCTAGAAAAATCTTAATGTCAAGAATATCTGTTAAGTTTTTATATATGACTTACGGTTAGTATATATTTGATTTAGGGAAAAATACAATGTTAAAAATACCTGATAAGTATATATATATGACTTATGTTTAGCATATATTTGATAGATTAACTTTACCTTATTCAATGTTAAAATTCATGATATGTTATCTGGATTTCACCTATATTTTTTGTTTAATATTGATTGATATATAAGATTAATGTTTTATTAGTAAAGGAAGCCTAGGGAGGGAAGGGAGGGGAGGGAAGGAAAGGGAAGGGGGGTGGATAGGAGGGGGGGAAAGGGGGGGAAATGGGGAAAAATGGTATTGTAAAACTTTTTCAATAAAAAAAAATTGGTGGATTTTACGAAATATTTTTAAAAAGGGGATAAAATTTGTACCACAGTTATTTTTGCTGGGTATAGTTACGGATTGTGTGGTAACAGAGACTAATTTGATTTTGAATTTAATAACTGCAGCAAGATTATTGGTGGCTCAATATTGGAAGAAACAAGATTTACCTACTATCCAAGAGTGGATATTAAAAGTAACAAACTTAGCAGAGATGGCGAAAGTTTCGGCATATTTGAAGGACTATTCAAATGAAAAATATATGAGAGAGTGGAGAAGATGGGTAGACTATACTCAAAGGAAATATCGGATTAAAAAATTGCAGATAGGTTATGAATAAACAGAAGAATGTTATGTTATTATATAATTAAATTTAGTATGATGTATGGGGAATTAAAGTATTAGAGAGTTGTAAGATGTTATAGATAATTAGATTATGTTGGTTTATGATTGTTGACTAATATAACTTGTATCTTGTTTTGGGAAGTAGGGGGGAGGGGGGAGGGTAAGAGGTAAGGGAGGTGGGTGGTAGGAGGAAGGTTGGGGAAGGGTTAGGGAGGGAAGGGGGAGGGGGGTTGTGTATGTAACATTTTGAAAAATCTTTCAATAAAAAAAAAATCATATCGGAGGGAGTTTAACCTGTACCTGACCACTGGACCCAGAATCAATGAGACTGTGCAGAAGCAGATAAATTAACAATGGAATTAAAAGACCAAGAGGAAATGATTTATTATGAAACATAGAATAGATGATATAACTGGTTGGAGAAACAATCCAAAATTAATGTATAAACATAAGAGAATATATTATAGAGGAATGAAATAGTGTTGTGGCCCATCAGCGGCCTGTGTGGATTGCAGCTGATTCTGACAGCCAGGAGGCTGGTGTGGTGTTGCGCCAGCAGCCTGTGCAGCTGCTACCTGAGTCAGACAATGAGGAGGCTGGAGAAGATGTGGTGCCAGAGGCAGGGATTTAGCCAGGCCCTTCAGAACCTCCAGAAGTTCCTTTAAGTGAAGAGGACGAAGAGAAGGAGCCTCTTCTTGATGCATGGGCGCGCAGAGCTGCCAAAAGGCAGGAATGGCTCCTCAGGAGGAGGTCTCCATGAGAGTAAGGCTTGGGGCTAATTGGCCACTCCCTTAGCTTATTTAAGGAGGAACACCGACTGAAGCATATTGTAGGGAACAACTTTAGTTCACTCTACTTCGTGTCTGGATTTCTCTGCACATTGCTTCTGGGCTTTCTGCCAACCTTTATAAGATTGTGATTATTTTATTTTTGGTTTCTTGTAGGCTGTTAAGAAAGCTTATTAACAGCCTTTGTTTTGAAAAAGCCTGAGTTAGTTTAGTAAATTAAGTTTTGTACAAACTCTGTGTATGCTGTGTTCTTTGGGATCCATAGCTGGGGCAGAACAAATAGTTATTGTGTAATAGATAGGTATAAATTGTAGTGAATATAGACATTAGTAAGTAATATATAAAATGTATGTGTATATAGTTGGTTATAGATAGTATCAAAGATGCCGGTATCAGAAAACTGTAAAAATGTAACAAGGATATTAAAGATATAAATGTTGAATAAAAATTATTTTTTAAAAAAAGAAAGAAATTAGGGAAATGCCATTTTATGATTGTAAAAAAGCAAACAAGCCTATAACATTAATGAATGATTTCATTAACTGTAGCAAATAAAGGGATAATAAAAAAAAACACTAGAGAATTTGTGGAAGCCTGGCACTCTGGCAAATTAGCCATCAACCAGCAAATTGGCCATCTACTGGCACTTGGGGAGGGGATCATTTATTATTTTAACTATACTGAAACCACGGGAAATATTCAGAGTTGGTTTTTATATTTTATTTGTTTGTTTGTTTGTTTGTTTGTTTAGCGTATGGCTGGTCACACACAGTATTAAAACACTTCATTTTTACAGATTAAAAAACAATAAAAACAATAAAAAAGCAGTAAGAAAACGTAAAAGAAAAACAGAAATAACGTTTCAAAGTTTAATGTCGATTTTGGAGATCCAGTCAGTAGCTGCCGTTGTTATGCAGAGGAAATCCCTAGAATCTCCTGGATACCTTCTGTTAGGGCATTCCCTCACTATATGCTGGATAGTCTGTCGAGGGGCCCCGCAATTACATTGTGCTGAAGGTGTCTTTCCCCATTTATACAGGGAGTCAGCACACACCCTATGAGTTGTTCTAATTCTATTATATGCCACCCATATGTGTCTGGAGGTATGCTACTAGGACTGATATGCTCGGAGACATCTTGGGGGGAACAGCTACTCCACGCTTCCATCCATTTTTGTGTGGTGTTCTGATGATCGGCCATCAACTTACGCGCTGTCAAGATTGGTGGATTTCTTCACTTTAATTGGCATTTTAAGAGATCAGGAATGTATCCATGTATGGGTAGAGAGGAATTTAACAGGATCTTACTATACTCCTGAATGAGAGCTTCTTGTCATCATAAGTGCGGGGGGAGTATGTGACTAAGAACTGGTAACCAGTAACTAGGTGTAGATTTTATGCACCCAGTAATTAGCCTCATCGTATGGTTAAGTTGAACATCAATAAGTCCTGTATGTGAGCTGTTTATCCATACAGGTGCACAGTATTCCACTGCAGAGTAGCAAAGCCCGAGGACTGCACATCGGAGAGTTGGGGCTGAGGCTCCCCAAGTTGTTCCGCATAGTTTTTGCAGGATGTTATTTCTGCTGTTAACCTTGGCAGCCATATTCTGAATATGTTTCTTAAAGGACAGGGTCCTGTCTAAGGTAACCCCCAGGTATTTTGATGTTGCCTCGTATGGGAGCAGTTTGTTATTTAGGTATACATTGAGTTCTCTTTTTGCCAATTTATTGTTGAGGTGAAAACATGATGTAACTGTTTTACTTATACTTGGGATTAACCTCCATTGGTGGAAGTATGTGCTCAAAGTTGTAAGGTCGGCTGTAAGTATGCCTTCTGTAGCTTCGATGTCCTTGTGGCTATATGCCACTGCCAGGTCATCAGCATAAGAGAACTTTTTTGATAGCGTGGGTGGTATATCAGAAATGTATAGATTAAATAGAGATGGAGCCAGCACGGAGCCCTGAGGGAGTCCGTTATTCAGGTGTCTGCTTACTGATTTTGTCACCCATGATGACTTGAAAGGTCCTTGCTGAAAGCATGTTATTTATTAGGCAGCCCATAGTCCTACAGGGGACAGCGTGGAGGAATTTCTTTAATAGGCCCTCCCTCCATACTGTGTTGTATGTTGCTGTAAGATCCACAAAGATGTTTTCAATTTATTCTGATAGCTGCTTTCAATATGGCTTGTAAGACTAAGGACCTGATCAAAACAGCTCTAATAAGATCTAAACCCAGCCTGTTTAATCGGTATTCGTTTGTTAATTTTCTGTCCGATTCTGTTAAGTATCAATCTTTCAAGTAGTTTATAACATACACTTAACAGAGCAATGGGGCGATAGTTTTCTGGCTTGTTGCTTTCTTTTCTGGGTTTTAATATGCTGATTACCTTGGTTCTTTTAAATTCTGGAGGGGGCCTACTGGAAGTTAGGATATCTGTATAGAATTTTGCCAGCCATTCTCTTGTGCGAGGTCCAGAATGGATGATAAATTCTGGCATTACTCCATCAAAACCAGGAGATTTTCCAGCTTTGACATTCTTCAGGGCAGTGTCTATTTCAGCTGCTTGGAAGAGTCGAGCATATTCCTGGTTAGGCAATCCCAGAGTTTTTAAATGCTTTAGTTCTCTTTTCACTAGTTTAGTATGTTTCTTTTCATGGGGTACTCTAGTTAAGTTGACAATGCGAGTTGCTACTTGATCTGAAGTAACCTCTTGTTGTTTACGTTGAGCTGGTTGGTCTCCTCCCAGTTTTCTCAGTAGGCTCCATGTCTTCCTGCTTGAGTGTTTAAAATCTAATCCAGATGTAATTTGCTCCCATTTTTGCCTGCGTGCCAGGTCAAGATTATGAAGAAGTTCATCAGCTATCTCAGCATCATCATCCTCTAAAAGTTTTTGGTACAGGTTTTCGCAAGTTTCATTCCATCCTGGGATATATTCCTTGCAGAAGCCACGTGGGATGTATTTTTTAGCCGATGACATAATTGCTCCAACAAAGCGATAGTAGCTGTTACTAATTGCTGGAATACGTCCTATTGTGTTCTCAAGATCCATCATGTACTTTTCCCAGTTAGCCTTCTTCAAATTCCACCTTGGTCAAGGTATAGATCTAATAATAGGTATCTTTATTCCTGTTTTAATGATGACAGGTCTATGTTGGCTATGGGGGAACATTGGTAGCACTTGTTGGGAGGCAGGTATAGGTTTGGTATTATCTTGTGTAACAAAACATAGGTCTGGGTTGTACTCTTTCTTCCATGCAGCTGATTTAAAAGTGCCTCGATCTTTAGCATCAAAAACTAAGTATAGATTGTTCTGCTCTGCCCATTCGCAGAGGGTCTCGCCATTAGTATCGTTAAACATATATCTCCATTGATTATAGTGGCAATTAAAATCTCCTATGTTGATGCCTGGATGTGGAATCCTTAGGAGAACTGTGTTAGGCCAGGAGATAGTAGGGGGCTTATAGATGTTCATGACTTGGATATCTCCAATCTTAATTGTGATAGCGTAGATGTTATCCTCACTGCTTGTTTCTAATAGATATGTGTTTTCAATGTTATTACGCACATATGTTATCAGGCCATAAGTTTGATGAAAGATAGTGCTTAAGACATCATATCTAGGTATTCTTCCTCTGCTTTTAAGCTGCTGTTCATTCTCAATGCGTGTTACTTGGATCACAGCCAAATCAACACAGTTTTCAAGTAGTAGTTTAGAGAGATGTTCACATTTTGCTCTACTACTGCCTTCGATGTTAAGTTGGCATATGCATATTGAACTTCCAATATTCTGAGTCATTTTAGCATTGGCATTTGTTATTTCTGCTGTTTCTGCTATTTTTTTGGAACTTAAAAGATCCTTAAAAGGACAGTGGGGTTGTGTGTGAAGCCAGGAGATCCTCGCGGATGTCTGGCTACCAGTCTGTCTGTTACTCATTTAGCACCACCCAGGAGGCATGTGTGACTTAAGGATTGCCACAGACGCGAGTAACTTTGCCCCCCTTTTATATTTAATTGTGTTGATATGACGTGCCTAATAAATAAGTTCTTTGAGAGAGATCTGAGTCTCGGAGTTCTGATTTGCTTGGGCTTGTTAGTCAGAACCTTGACATTAAACCAACTCTCCTAAATCTTGCTCTGGAAAGAAAAGAGCAACCCTCTGGGGTACTGAGGCCCAGCCGCCGACCCAGCCACCTTGGGAGGACAGAGAAGACTCAGGGAAGTTTTTGAAATGAAAAAGAAAGGGGAGCACAGCCCCGGCTGGTGGAGAACAACCAACTGTTCAACTCTTCCTCCTCTGTGGGGAGGAAGTTCCTCCAGCAGTGGCCGGGCCAAAATTCCAAGCAGAAAGAACTGAAAGGCAAGTAATGCAGGAAGAAGTCCTAGCCATGGGGGACCTTTACCAAGCAGAGGGTGATGCCTGGTATTGGAGCACACCCAAAACCTGCCAAAGCGTAATTCCTCGACATTCCCTCCGATGCCAGCTGACTCCCACCTCCAACTGTTGGTGAGTGAAACAGAGACAGCTGAGTGGGACAAGCAGGGGGAATGGAGGTACCTAGCCATCATCCAGAGCCTCTTGATCAAGCAACTTAGGGAGAGGTTCATCCACATGGAGATTCGAGGAGTGAAGCCAGTCCACAGATTTGAGCCACGGTTGGAGACCACAGCCCAGATGCCACAGCCACCTCTAATTTGTTGGAGCCCATGTCTAGTTATGGAAGCCTGGGCAGCTAGCCTGCCTCCTCAGCCAATGGCAATGCTGAATCTAGATCTAAGGCGGAGCCCCCAGCAGCAGCAGTGGGTGCTGAGCCCAGTGGGACACCTTCAGTTCCCAACTGGGTGGCCTGGATATCAGCTGTGGCCTTATTGCCCTGGCCCCAGTTGGTTTCATGGGCAATGGGCACCCCTTCCTCCTCCACCAATGGGCCTTCCATCAATGAAAGCCACCTTTGACAGGGATCCAGAGAAGTTAGTATTCTTTCTGCTCACCTGGACCACTGGGCCTTGAGCCATTCAGAACTGAGCCACAAAAGTGGCAGTGAGTGCACACATGCACATATCCCCACCTGCACAGGGGAACATGTATGCACTCACTCGATTTGCACATGCGCAGAACCATCTCCTCCCCACCACCATCCACAAAGCCGAAAAAATTGGGGATCTCTGATCTAAGCAGTTTTACAGAGTCAGCATATTGCTTCTAAAAATCTGAGTCCTCATTTTACCAACCTCAGAAAGATGTAAGGCTGAGTCAACCTCCAGCTGGTCAGGATTGAACTTTTAGCAGAATTAGCCTTTAATACTGTATTCTAACTGCCCCACCACGGCTAAATCAGTACATGGTTGGTCTAGTTTTGGCTTAGCCTATTCTGTAAACTTGGCTACTATAGTTTGTAAACTGTGGTTAAGCAAATCTTAGCATACTGTATCCAATCTGATATTTTTGTAAATTTAGCATTTATTATGCTAAATTAATGGAAGAAAAGAAGGTCCACAAGTAGACTTTCACAGTGACTGCCAAGCTTCATGGAATAAAGTTAGTTTATTTGAGAATCACCCAGCACATATTCAAAGAATTGAGCAGGATTCATAATATAGAAAAAACTTCTTTATCTACAAAATACAAAAGCATGATGCAAACAATACCCATGCATCTCTTGCAATGTGGTAGAGAGAAGAACAAACTCTGAACACAGAAAGCTAAGCCACACCCAGACTAAAGCAGGCTCATATGGCTCTCACAACAAATCCTATGTCTAAGCCAAAAAACAGTTCCCATTGGCTGGATCATTCCCATGTCTATTCCAGTTCATAAAGACCACCGGGAGCCAGTGCAGCTCGCGCAGGAGAGGTGTCACGTGGGAGCGCCACGTCGCTCCCATAATTCCCCGCGCGGCCACATTCTGGACCAGTTGGAGCCTCCGGGTGCACCTCAAGGGGAGCCCCATGTAGAGAGCGTTGCAATAGTCTAGGCGGGAAGTCACGAGAGCATGGGTGACTGTGCGTAAGGAGTCCCGATCTAGAAAGGGACGCAACTGCTTATCAGGCAAACCTGATAAAAAGCCCCCCTGGCCACGGCCGTCATGTGTTCTTCTAAAGACAGCCGTGCGTCCAGGAGGACGCCCAAGTTGTGAGCCCTCTCTGTGGGGGCCAATGTCTCGCCCCCAATAGTCAGCGATGGCGTCAGCTGGCTATATCGGGACGCTGGCAGCCACAGCCACTCAGTCTTGGAGGGGTTTAATTGGAGCCTGTTTCTCCCCATCCAGACCCGCACAGCTTCCAGACACCGGGACATCACTTCAACAGCATCGTTGGGGTGGCCTGGGGTGGAGATGTATAGCTGGGTGTTGTCAGCGTACTGATGGAACTCCACCCCAAAGCCATGGATGATCCCCTGCGGCACCCCACAAACAAGGCGCCTCGGAGTCGACCGCTGCCCCCCTGTCAACACAGATTGTGACCGGTCAGAGAGATAGGAGGAGAACCACCGTAGAATGGTGCCCCCCACCCCCAACCCCTCCAACCAGTGCAACATGATACCATGGTCGATGGTATCAAAAGCCGCTGAGAGATCTAATAGGACCAGGATAGAGGAACAGCCCCTATCCCGTGCCCTCCAGAGATCATCCACCAACGCAACCAATGCCGTTTCCGTGCTGTGCCCAGGCCGGAAGCCGGACTGGAGCGGATCTAGATAGACAGTTTCATCCAGGAACCGGGGAAGCTGCCATGCAACCACACTCTCAACAACCTTCGCAACAAAGCGAAGGTTGGAGACTGGACGGTAATTGGCCAAAACAGCCAGGTCCAGAGAGGGCTTTTTGAGGAGGGGTCTCACCACCGCTTCTTTCAAAGCGGCCGGCAGAACACCTTCACTCAAAGAAGTGTTAACAATCTTCTGGAGCCAGCCTCGTGTAACCTCCCGGGAGGCCAGCACCAACCAGGAGGGACACGGATCCAATAAACATGTGGTCGCATTCAGCCGTCCCAGGATCCTGTCCATGTCCTCGGGAGCCACAGAGTCGAACTCCTCCCAAACCACACCCCCAAAACCTGCCTCGATTATCCCATCCGGATCTACCCAGTCAGAGGCCAGACCTTCCCGGATCTGAGCGATTTTGTCATACAGATACTGGACAAAATCCTCAGCTCGACCTTGCAAGGGGTCATCCCAAGATCCCGGTTGAAGGAGGGAGCGGGTCACCCTAAACAGGGCGGCTGGGCGATTATCTGATGACGCGATAAGAGCGGAAAAGTAGCTAGACTTTGCCGCTTTTATCGCCACTAGGTAGGTCTTGATATGAGACCTCACCAGTGTTCGGTCAGATTCGGAACGGCTGGTCCTCCAACCGCTCTCCAGGTGTCTTTTCCAGCGCTTCATCTCCCTCAGCTCCTCAGTAAACCAAGGAGCTGGCTGAGTTCGGCGCCGGGTCAGAGGCCACAAAGGCACGACACGGTCCAAAGCCCCAGCGGCCGCTCTATCCCAGGCGGCCACCAGGTCTTCAGCCGAATCATGAGCCAGAGTCTCAGGAAATGGCCCAAGCTCCATCTGGAACCTATCAGGTTCCATCAGGCGCCTGGGGCGGAACCACCTAATCGGTTCCGCCTCCCTGCGGCGGGGTGTAGCAGTCAGAAAGTCTAGTCGAAGGAGAGAGTGGTCAAACCATGACAAGGGTTCGATGACTATATCCCCTATATCAAAACTACTCGACCACTGACCAGAGACAAAAACTGACTGGAATAGACATAAAAATTATGACTGGAATAGACATAAAACCAAATAATTTAATATTCTTCTCATGATACACTCCACCCAATGGCTTGGTCATTACATCTGATAGATCAGGGGTATCAAACTCACATCCTCATGGCGGCATCATGTGACATATAGGGACTTCCCCCCCTTTGCTAAACCAGGTGGGGGCGGGGCCAGCATGGGCCATGAGTTTGACACTTCTATGCTAGATTGCCTTCTGAAGAAAAGTGAAGCAAGCGAATTAGTTTACTTTTGATAGCTTCTCAGACATTACAATACTTAATGTCCACATGCTTGCTTCTATTTTTTACTCTGCCACCTGTTGCCATTTTAATGCGAGCAGCATTATCTTCAAACAATTACAGCTTCATTAACATCTATGTTTAAATCCTTTAACAGCTGTACATACCGTTACTTCTGAACAAAGTTCAGATAGAGCAATAAATTCTACTTCTGCAGTAGAAATGACTACAGTAGTTGGTTTTTTGGACTTCCATACAATTAAAGCCCCTCCAAATAATACCACAATCTCAGAATTGGATTTTGCACATCATTGGCGTAATCACTGTCATCATAACATTTTAACTTTAAATCTTCAGAGACCTGTATTTGAAGACCTAAGTTCACAGTTCCCTTCAAATACCTGAGAATTCTTTTTACACCCATCCAGTGCAACTGCTTTGATACAGCAGTAAAGCGACTTAAGATGCTTACTGCACAAGCTATGTCTGGTTTGGACCACTGTGACAGGTATAGCAAGCTCCCTATTGCTGACTGATACATCTCTTGATCACAGGCTTCACTTTTGTCCTCACCCAAGTTGTTGTGAAATCTATGCTCATAAGTTTGGAGCAGAATTACAATCCTTCATGTTGTATCTCTCCAACACCTATTCAATTTTCCTTCTTTGACTGAGAACATAACCACCTTTCTCAGGTTTTTGTATCTCTACACCAAGATAGTTTTGTATTTCACCCAAATTTTTCAATTCCAACTTTTTCTCCAAATGATTAGCAAATTCCTTCACCTGTATCAGATCTTTTGCAATAAAAGCAAAGATAGTCTACAAGTACTAATAATTGACAATCCCCACCATGTAACCTTACAGTATATATGCAACCATCAGCCTTGCAACTCTTTTTTATTGAAAAAGTTTTACAATACAAGTTTATAATTCCCCCCCCCCGCATTTTCCCCCCAACCCCCCCCTCCCTTCCCTTCCCTCCCCTCCCTTCCCTGCCTTGGCTTCCCTTACAAAAAAAATATTGTTCTTATATGTCTATCAACATTAAACAAAAGTATAGGTGAAATCCAAATAACATATCAGATATTTTTAACATTAAATACTAATTAATCCCCCTTATTACATATCCCTAAACATTAACTAATCCCTATATAACATATACATTATAATATTTTAGTATCATCCTGTATATAAGATAGAATTATTATATCAAATATATACTGTATTAACAATTTAACAATTCTTTATATAAAATAAAATTATTCTATCAAATATATGCTGTCCATCAAACATGTATATAAGCTTATCAAATATTTTTAACATTAAAATTCTCCTACATATCAATATAGTAGATATAGTAGGCCAATTATCTAGGTTAATTAATTAATCCCCCTTCATACATAAGAAAGTAGTCCTAATATTCCCCCAATTACCTATCCCCAAACATTAACTAATCTCTATATTTTCAGTCAAATACTAACTGATACTTCTTAGTTTGATATTTCTTCTGCACATAGTCCACCCATTTCTTCCATTCTTGAGCAAAAACTTAATGGGTCCTATCTTTTAAATATGCAGAAATCTTTGCCATTTCCGCAAAATTAGCCATCTTCAAAGTCCATTCTTCTAGACTTCTGGTTTCGAAACAGCAAAATTCTCGTATGATAAATGTTATTGAGTATAAAGGGAAACGAATACATCAGCAAAACTTAATACAACAAGCCTTTTTAACTTATTACTCGAAATTGTATCAAGCTGATAAAGTTAAAGAAGATCTTATCGATGAATATTTGCAGAAGAAGAGAGTTACAAAAATTTCTAGTATACAAAGTGACAGACTGGAGCGACCCATAACATCGGAAGAGATTTTATATGCAATAAAACAATTGAAATTATCTAAAGCTCCTGGGACAGATGGTTTGACAGCAGTTTTTTACAAGACCTTGCAAGAGGAACTGATAGAGCCTCTTAAAGACTTGTTTTGTAATATTCAACAGGGGGGTAAAATACCTCCCTCGTGGAAGACGGCTTTTATATCATTGATACCTAAAGAAGAAGACTCTGCTAAACCTGAAAATTTTAGACCAATATCTCTCCTGAATACGGACTACAAAATTTTTGCTAAAGTATTAGCCAACAGATTGATGCCAGTTATTCAAGATGTGATTCATGAAGATCAAGCAGGTTTTATAGAAGGCAGATACATGAAGGACAATGTCAGGCAACTCATAGATTTGTTGGAATATCTTGAGGAAAAGAAACAGATCTCTGCAGTGCTGGTGTTTTTGGATGCGGAGAAAGCCTTTGATCGAGTCAACTGGGATTTTCTAAAAAAGATTCTGCATAAGATGAATTTTGGAGAACAGTTTACACAAGCTATCTCGGCAATTTATCAAGAACAGACAGCACAGATTATTATCAATGGCAGTTTGACTACTAATTTTAATATACAGAAAGGGATAAGACAAGGCTGTCCATTATCCCCACTATTGTTTATCTTGACGCTAGAAGTGCTGCTGAATGCTCTACGGGACTCGGACAAAATGAGTGGAATAGTTGTAAGGCAAATAGATTACAGAACAAAGGCATTTGCAGATGATCTGATTGTTACCCTAACACGACCTTTGGAATCTATCATACAGATGAAAAATATTATAGAGGAATACGGTCTGGTTTCAGGTTTTAGCCTGAACCAGAAAAAGACTAAGATGATAGTTAAAAACATGATGGAACCACAAAGGAAAGAGCTTGAAAGGGTGGCAGGCTTTGAAATAGCTACAAAGGTGAAATATTTAGGGGTTCAAGTTGCAGCATCTAATAAGAAACTTTTTCAAAATAATTATGAAGAACTCTGGCATAGGATCCAAAAAGATCTTGACATATGGAAAAAACTGCAACTTTCTCTGCTTGGTAGAATAGCAGCTGTTAAGATGAATGTTCTACCTAGATTTTTGTTTCTGTTTCAAATGATTCCGGTGCTTAAAAATGATAAATATCTGATGGACTGGCAAGCAGGTTTAAATAAATTTATTTGGAGTGGGAAAAAGCCAAGAGTTAAATTTAAGATCATGCAAGATGCACGTGAACGTGGCGGCCTTAAAGTTCCAAATCTACGTTTATATTATGAAGCAGCAGCATTGACACAAGTTGGAGACTGGATTGGAACAACTAAAAGAGAGATTTTGAATATAGAAGGCCACGATTTGCAATTTGGGTGGCACGCATATTTACTGTATGAAGACAAGAGAGACAGTGTGTTTAACAGGCATATTTTAAGAAATGCTTTGCTGAGAGTGTGGAAGAAGCACCAGTTCCAATTGGATTACAAAATACCTTTGTGGTTGGATCTTGGGCATATTATGCCAAAAATAAAGTCACTCGGGGGGTTGTTGTACAAAGAGATACTTTTTATTGATGGGGGCAGTCGGAGTTTGAAGTCTTGGAATACCCTGTTGGAAGAGGGAGTTAATTTAACTTGGTTGCAGTATTTTCAACTTCAAGCAAGATGGAGAGAAGATCAGAAAATTGGATTAATGCTACATGAAGAGGATTTGGTGACTCAGATAAAATGTAAAGGACCGATGCATATTAAACGAGTGTACAATTTATTGTTGGAGAGAGATTCAGAGGGGGAATTAGTTAAAGACTGTATGATTAAATGGGCACAGAATTTTGATCAACCAGTAATGTTAGAAACATGGGAAAAGATTTGGGTCCAGAATGTTAAATTTACGCAAGCACAGAACCTAAGGGAGAATTTTTATAAAATGTTTTATAGATGGCATTTAGATCCAAAAAAGCTATCACGTATGTATCCAAATGTTCAACCTAAATGTTGGAGGTGTGATTGTTTGGATGCAACATATTTTCATATTTGGTGGACATGCAGGAAGTTGAAACCATTTTGGATTAAACTTTGGTGGGTAATGCAGAATATTTTAAAGAAGAAGTTGGAGTTTTCTCCTCAGTTTTTTTTGTTGGGAATAGTCAAGGGCTTTTCAGTAATTGACACTAGGTTAATATTGTACATGATTTCTGCAGCCAGATTACTGATAGGTCAATATTGGAAGAAAGACAAAGTGCCTACTATAGAGGAATGGATACTGAAGATGTCTAATTTGGCAGAGATGGCAAAAATTTCTGCATACCTAAAGGAAAGGACCCACGAAGTTTTTGTTAAGGAATGGAGGAAATGGGTTGATTATATGAAGAATAAATACCAAAGTAAGAAGTTTCAATTAGTGCTCATCTGAATTAGAATTAGAATGTATTTAAGTAATAGAATGGATAGTTATATGGTTTATTATTATTATTAAATTGAAGAGTATATAATTGAAGTGTAGATTAAAATTTAAGGTTATCAAATGTTAGTATAACTAAATAATTGTATGAAAGGCATAGTTATATGGTTAATTATCATTATTAAAATGAAGAGTATATAAATGATGTATAGATTAAACTTTAAAGAGAATGTATTAAGTCTAATTAGCTAAATTGTCTTAATCTAATTAATCTATATTTTTAGATTTTTAAACATGTGTAATGCTAGTGAATTGTTAGTAGTTAATTTCTTATTTAAAGGGATCTCGCCTTTAAAGAATGTTGAATAGGTTAAGATTAATGTTTGTCAAATAGCGGAAGTCAAGGGAGGGGGGAGGGATAAAAGGGATAGGGTGGGGGGGTGGGAGAGGGAGGGGGAAGGGGGTGGGGTTTATATATTATAAAATGTAATGTAAAACTTTTTCAATAAAAAAAAAAAAAGTCCATTCTTCTATAGTAGGTACACTATCTTTTTTCCAATATTGTCCAATCAGTAACTTAGCTGCAGTAATCATGTATAAAATCAATCTCATTTCACTCGGTGAACAATCCTTAACTATACCCAACAAAAACAATTGCGGAGAGAATTGAAGCTTCTTTTTCAGAACATTCTGCATAACCCACCAGAGTTTAACCCAAAAGGCTTTCACTTTTCTGCAAGTCCACCAAATATGAAAATATGTAGCATCCAAACAATCACACCTCCAACATTTAGGTTGAACATTTGGATACATACATGACAATTTCTTGGGATTTAAATGCCACCTATAAAACATTTTATAAAAATTTTCCTGCAAGTTCTGTGCCTGAGTAAATTTAACATTCTGGACCCAAATCTTTTCCCATGTTTCCAACATAACTGGTTCTGCAAAATTTTGTGCCCACTTTATCATACAGTCTTTAACCAATTCGCTTTCTGAATCTCTTTCTAACAATAAATTATCAACCCTTTTAATATGCCTAGGCCCTTTCTGCTTTATCTGTATCACCAAATCTTCTTCATGCAGCATTAAACCAATTTTCTCTCCATCTTGATTGAAGTTGAGTATACTGTAACCAAGTTAAATTAATCCCTTCTTCCAACAGACTTTTTAAAGATTTCAAACTCCAGCTGCCCACATCATTGAAAAGCATCTCTTTGTATAAAATCCCCCCGAGTGACTTTATATTCCATATAATATGCCCAAGTTCCAACCACAAAGGTATTCTGTAATCCAATTTAAGATGGTGCTTCTTCCAAACTCTCATCAAGGCATTTCTCAATATATGACTTTTAAATACGTTGTCCAATTTATTTTCATAAAATAAGTATGCATGCCAACCAAAGTCCAAATCATGGTCTTCTATGTTCAAAATTTCAGTCTTTGTCGTTCCAAACCAGTCACTCACTTGTGTCAACACTGCTGCTTCATAATAAAAATGTAGGTTTGGAGCCACCTCTTTGGCTCCACCTCTTTCACGAATATCTTGCATTATTTTCAGTTAAACTCTTGGCTTTTTCTCATTCCAAATAAATTTATTCAGTCCTGATTGCCATTCAGCCAAGATCTTATCACTTTTAAGCACCGGAATCATTTGAAACAGAAACAGAAATCTAGGTAGAATGTTCATCTTAACTGCTGCTATTCTGCCAAGTAAAGATTGTTGCAGTTTTTTCCAAATTTCCAAATCTTTTTGAATCGTACGCCACAAGACTTCATAGTTATTTTGAAAAAGTTTTATATTAGAAACTGCAACCTGGACTCCTAGATATTTCACCTTTGAAACTATTTCAAAACCTGCCAACCTTTCCAGTTCACTCTTTTGTGGTTCCAACATATTTTTAACTACCATCTTAGTCTTTTTCTGGTTTAGTCTAAATCCTGAAACCAGACCATATTCTTCTATAATGTTTTTCATCTGGATGATTGATTCCAAAATTCGTGTTAGGTAACCACCAGATCATCTGCAAATGCCCTTGTTCTGTAATCCTTTTGCCTTATAATTATTCCATTCAAATTATTCGAATCCTGTATTGAATTCAACAAGACTTCTAAAGTTAAAATAAACAACAGTGGGGATGACAGACAACCTTGTCTTGTTCCTTTTTGTATTTTGAAATTAGTCGTTAAACTCCCATTGATAACAATTTGTGCTGTGTGTTCTTGATAAATTGCTGATATCGCCTGTATAAACTGATCCCCAAAGTTCATTTTAAACAAAGTCTTTTTTAGAAAATCCCAATTAACTCGATCGAAGGCCTTTTCCGCATCCAGGAACACCAGCACTGCAGAGACCTGTTTACTTTTCTCAAGGTATTCCAATAAGTCTATGAGTTGCCTTACATTATCTTTCATGTATCTGCCCTCTATAAATCCCGCTTGGTCGTGATGAATCACCTCTTGGATAACTGGTCCATATTCAAGAGAGATATTGGTCTAAAATTTTCTGGTTTTGTAGAACCTTCCTCTTCTGGGATCAGTGAAATAAAGGCCATCTTCCATGAAGGGGATATATTTCCCCCTTGTTGTATACTACAAAATAAGTCTTTAAGGTGTTCAATCATTTCTGTTTGTAAAGTTTTATAGTACACTGCTGTCAAACCATCCGTCCCTGAAGCTTTTGCTATTTTCAATTGTTTTATTGCAAATGAAATCTCTTCAGATGTTATTGCATAATTCATTCTCTCCTTTTGTTCTCTTGAGATTTTTGTAACTCTCCTCTTCTCAAAATATTCATCAATAAGCTCATTCTCTATATTATCTTAAATTTTGTTGAAAAACTTCTTTGCCTTTATATTCAATGGTATCAATTATATGAGAACTTCGCTGTTTTCTCAAAGTATAAGCTAACCATCTACCCGGTTTATTAGCGTTACAGAAAGTATTATGTTTCGCAAATTGTAAATTAGTTGCCGTTTGTTCAGCCATAAGCATTTGAAATTGATCTTTCAAGAGTTTTATGGTTTCCTGTAATTTCTTATCAGTCGGGTTCTTAATGTGTAATTGTTCCTTTTTCTTTATTTCTGACTCCAATTCTATTCTTTTCTTTGTTGAATTGACTTATGTTTAGAATTCATATAAATCAGTACACCTCTCATGTATGCCTTGCTTGCGTCCCAAACAATTTCAATAGGTGTACCATTATTCAAATTCATTTGAAAAAATTCCTTCACATGTTTTTTGAGTTCAGATATATTCTTTTCATATCTAAACAAATTCTCATTCAGTCTCCAAGACCTTCTCTTCTTCATCTCAAGTTCAATTTCCATCCATATCGGGCTATGGTCCGTTAAAGTCCTGGGAAATATCTCAGTCTTTATCGTTTTAGTAAGTAAGTCAGATGTGACCAACATAAAATCAATCCTAGAAAAAGATTTATGTCGATCTGAAAAAAAAGTAAAGTCCAATTCCTTCGGATGTTGAACTCTCCAAACATCTTTCAGTTCTAAATCCTCTTTCATCGCGAAGAAAGTCTGTGGCAATTTAATCCCTGTTTTGGCAAATGTCTTCTTGTCTATAGTTGTATACCATTCCACACCATTCCAATCTCCCATAATCAAAATTGATTTGTAATTCCATTGCAATATTTTGGCATATAATAATTTATAAAAACTTTCCTGCTGTTGATTTGGGGCGTAAATTCCAATCAAAAGCAATGAGTCATTCTGTATATTTATCTCAATTGCAATATATCTTCCATCATCATCTGATTCTATAACTTTAACTGGTAATCTTTTAGAAATATACAACGCTAATCCATTCTTTTTCCCAGTACTGGAAGATATAAAATGTGATCCTAATTTAGAATTTATCAAATATTTTTGATCCTGTGTTCTAATATGAGTTTCTTGCAGACAAACAACATCATTTTTGAACTGTTTCAAATAATGAAATATTTTCCTTCTTTTCTGTGGAGAATTCAGTCCATTCACATTCCATGATAAAATTTTAACTGTCATTTGAAGTTTCACGAAGCGAATCGAGCAATTGCCAAAGATTCTGTTGCACAGCAGTAGTCTTCGGTCTAGCTCCTCCCACAGCTTCTGATTTCTGTGATTTCCCATTAGCCCCCTTCTTTTCTTGTGGTACAGTGGAGCTCTGCTGTTTTTGCTTCTCTAACCTTTGCTTTTCTGCTGCACGAGTTATACGTTGATCTTTTGGTTCCTGCGCCAACAGTTCAAGGTCCAATTCCACCTCTCTTGTGCTTCTTGAACCCAAGACCCTTCAATGCCATATCTAAACAGATGTTTCAGTTTCTAGTTGACTGCTTCAGCCTATAAATGGCCTTATTCAGTTTATACACAGTGTTAGGCTTTTTACTTTCATACCCTGATGCTTGAACCATGTAAATTTCTTCCTCTAATTCTGCATTGAGGAATGCTGTGGTTATATCAAAGCGCCATATTTTATGGCCATATGCCACTGCCAACACTAGAGCCAGCTTTATAGTTTCACTTTTTACTGTTGGTGCAAACACCTCATCATAGTGCACATTTTTCTTTTGCAAAGAAACTTGTGTCACTAATCTTGCCTTATATTGGACTTCATTGTTGGGTAATACTTTCTTTTTGTATACCCATTTACATCCTACAGCTTTGTAACCTTGTGGTAAAGTAATAGATGTGAACACTTTGGGTTCATTCATGGATTTCATTTCTTTGTCTATGGCTTTTCACTTCACTTGCTTGACTTTGGACAGTGCCAATACCTGATAGTTTCTTGGCTCATATCACACATTACACACCTTTACTTTACTAGCAGAATACCTGTCAGATGGAATCCCTTTGTTCCATCGCTCTCATCTGCACGGCATTGACTGCTCGTGTGTCAACCCTTTCTTGTTTCATATCAGTCATCATCTTCTCCTTTTGTCTTTTTTCAGCTTCTACTCCCTAAATGCTGACACCATCACTAAGTGAGTCACCATCACTAAGTGGATCATCCCTAAAATTGTCATCAATTCTGTCCCAATTTTGCTCTGCAAACCTAGCAGACCTGGAAATTACTATCCATCTGCTCCCATCACTAAAGTGATAGCTCTTTGAGCCAGGCTCATAACCCATAAACCTGAGCTTTCTAGCTTTTGGTTGTCCTTTTCTCCTGATTGCCTTTAGAATATTCACCCATGCATTGCTTCCAAATACCATTAAATGTGCCAGAGATGGCTTTCTTCCATATAGCACAGCATATGGAGTATCATTAATAGAGGAACTCCACAGCCTACTGATTAAATAATTAGCAGTCAACATGGCTTCACCCCAATATGACCTGCTCATATTGGGGTGTCCTTCAGCAATGAGTCTTTCATTGTTTGTAAGACTCTATTCCATCTTTCAACTATACCATTCTCCGACCTAGCGCCCACAGCAGTCAGGAATGGGTGAGTGCTAGGTCTTCCATCCAATGAGACCGGGCCGACTGGAACTTTTAGACACGCCCCTTCCTGATCATCCCAGTTTTTCGGCTCGGTCTCCATGAGACAGACGTGTCTGTGAGTTACTTCTTCGTTTATTGCCTAATTGCTACAGCGTTTTCGTTAAAAAATTTTTCTAATTAATTCCGGCGAGAAGGGCGGTGCCTGACTCCGCTGACGGCCGCTTCGCGGCGAGACCTGCCTCTGGGCACCGTCTCTTTTCCCGCACGCACAAGTTCGTGTTTCTACAACTTTGCCGTGCGTCCCTGACTGGCTCTCCTGTGTCCGAGGCGTTTCGCTACTTCGGCGAGCCTCTTTTCTGCCGTTGCCGGACACGACGCATTTTTCCGCTTTCCTCAGGCGGCAGGGCTCTGCATTTTTTTGTTCGGATTTCTCCCTGACAGCTGGGCAGCGCGAAGATCGCCTCAGCCCTCCGTTTAAAATTCCTTGCCGCCGCTCGCTAAAGCGCTTGTCAGGGCCTTTCGCACTGCGTCATCAACTGTCAGGCGCGAAGTTTTTTTCCCGCGCCTAGGCAGTTTTCGCGCCTAAAGCCTTTGGCTAGCGACCTTTTTTTGCTGTGAGCCTGCAGGATCCTGGCGGTACAGGAGTGGCCCCTTCTGGTGGTCTACTATTAATTGAATAAATTAATTTTAAAAAAAATAAATAAATAAAAAGGTTCAAATAATGGCGGATTCTCAAGCCTCTTCATCACGACGTGCCAGGCCTGCAAATAAAAGGAGCAGACAGGAGGACCCTGGCGAGGGAACTTCTACAGGCCATAGACATAAAGGCAGATCTACTTCTTCAAAGGCAGCTTCAACCTCTAAGACTGCCTCTTCCTCACAGGATGAAAAAAGGCGCCACAAGGCAATGGAAAAGGCCTTCGAAAAGGCTCGCGCCAGGGTCGCCCCGGATTCAGTTTCTGCTCAATCCTGCCCTTCTGTAGCACCTCGGACCTCGTTGTCCCCTGACAGGTCCATCCCGGACGTACACCCTCCCTCTATGGATGTGGCCTCCGTCTTTCCTTCTCAGGAAACCTGCACAGCCGCTCTGGCTGCTCAGCCTCCTCCTCCTCCTCCTCCTCCTCCTCCTCCTCCTCCTCCTCCTCCTCCTCCTCCTCCTCCTCCCGTAGGGGGTTCAGAATCGTCCTTGAGTTCTGGTCCTGGCGGCCTCATGCTAGCTTCTGCCTTGCCCTCTGATATGCAACGTCCCTTGGCAGAGCTTATTTCAGAGGCCATTCGCCATGGCATCTCTCAGGGCCTCCAACAACATCAACAACAACCTTCTTCTGGTCGCCACCGCCATTCTACAACGCGTGGTCGTGATTATCTCCAGGACCGTCCTGAGGATCAGGATGACCAAGATTCCTCTAGCCAAGGTTCCCTCTCGGAAGGGGAAATTCCGCCTGATCAAGATCTCTCGGAGGATGAGGGACTGGAGCCGGACCAACCGGCCTTTGTTGGGCTCTTCAAGCCACATCTATTTCGGTCTATCCTTCACAAAGCTCAATTAACAACTGGACTGGGTCTCCCCGGATCTGGTCCCGAGGCTTCCTCTGTTCCTCAGGATCCTACTTCGGCTTTATTTCAGGAGCCCACAACACATTCGGATGTTGTTCCTGCCCCGAAGCTTTTCTCAGATGTCTTAAAGCGGCAGTGGTCGGCTCCCAGTACCGGTCCTGTCCCGAATAACTTGGACAGGAGGTTTTACAACATGGCTCCTGATTATTCTAGTTTGTTGCAAGTTCCTACCGTTGACGCTCCGGTTGTGGCCCTAACCTCATCTTCACCTCTAACGGGTCCGTCTGAGGAATATCTTCGACCAGAGGATAAGAAAGCCGAGAGGACTTTAATCAAAGGACACCAAGCGGCCGCTTGGGCAGTTCAGGCCTCATCATCGGCATCATTCTTTAACAGAGCCACCATCTTATGGCTCCGCCAACTACAAGCCCGTATTCCGGCTACTGATTACAGATCTCATCAAGATATTAACAAGATCTTGGCCGCCGTTGAATACTCGGCCGATGCCACCCTCAATGCTGCCCGTTTCTCGGCCAAGGCGATTGGCACGTCTGTTACATCTAGACGCTTGCTGTGGTTGAGAAATTGGCAGGCCGACGCCAGGAACAAATGGCGCCTGGCCTCCTCGCCCTATTCCGGTGGCAAGCTCTTCGGGGACCAGCTTGATCCGCTCCTCGTCGAAACCAAGGATCATCGGAAAGTTCTACCACCTCTTTCCAGAAGGTCTGAATACCGACACCAGGGGAATTTTCGTCCCTCTTCCTTTCGAGGCTCCGATTCCGCTTTCCATCAGCAGCGACAACAGCGCCCTTTCTCTTCAAGAGCAGGTCACCAGGACGCTCAGGTCAGACAGGGACCCCGTTTCCCCTCCAAACGTCCCTTTAGAGGTGGACGGGGCAGACCCTTTAGGCGTTCCCGTTAGAGTTCCTCCGGATTCCTTGATCGGAGGCCGCCTCTCCTTTTTCTCCGATCAGTGGGATTCCTCAGTTTCGGATTCCTGGGTTAAACATACGATTAAGGTGGGCCTTTCCCTTGAGTTCTCTTCCCTTCCCCCCGACCGATACTTACCTTGTTCTGTTTCCAGGGTTCTAGATAAACGGTCCAAATTCGAGGAAGCCATCCAACACTTGCTTTCTATTGGTGCCATCCAGCTCGTTCCCCTTAGTGACAGAGGACGGGGTTTTTACTCTCGTTTGTTTCTTGTCCCCAAGTCCTCGGGGGGTTGGAGGGCTATCCTCGACCTTAAGTCCCTTAATCGTTTTATAGTTTACCGTCGTTTTAAAATGCAGTCCCTGCACACCATTTTACTGTGTGTTCGTAGGGGGGACTTCATGTCGTCTATCGACCTCACCGAAGCCTACCTACACATTCCCATCCTTCCTGCCCACCGAAAATTTCTCCGTTTTGCTTATAAAGGGCAGCATTACCAGTATACTGCCCTCCCTTTCGGCCTTTCCTCTGCCCCTAGGGCTTTCACTAAAGTGATGGCCGCCCTTATGGGTTACATTGCCTCCATCCCCATACGGGTTTTATTTTATTTAGACGATATCCTAATCCTTTCTCAATCTCACTCCCAGGCTCTCAGGGACGTTTCCTCTGTCATTGACATTCTAAAGAGGCATGGTTTTTCCATTAATTGGCCTAAAAGCCACCTGTCCCCCTCTACGTGCCTTCAGCACTTGGGGGCTGTTATTGATTCAACTGCTCTTCGGGTCTCCCTCTCTAAGGAGCGGCAGGTTAGCCTGTCAGATATGGCCTTAAGCCTACAAAGGTCTAGTTCTGCGTCCCTTCTGGACCTTTCAAGCCTTCTAGGCAAAATGGTCTCCTCGTATGACATTGTCCCCTGGTCTCGCCTCCACAGCAGAGAGCTCCAGTGGCTCTTACTGCCGTTCCAACGATCCGGACGATCCTCCACCCTCTCCAGGATCGCCTTGTCCCCTTCAGTGATAGACTCTCTCACCTGGTGGACATCGCAAGCTGTATCCCAGGGCTCTTTTTTTGGGGAGGTCACCAGGCTGGTCATCACGACAGATGCCAGCCTTTCGGGCTGGGGAGCCCATCTGTCATCTCACTTAGCTCAGGGTCTCTGGTCAACTCGGGAGCGCCTCCTCAACATCAATCTCTTGGAGTTGAGAGCCATTTACCTGGCTCTACGGGAGTTCGAACCTCACATCCTTGGTCATCACGTCCTGGTCCTAACGGACAACGTTACGGCCAAGGCGCATGTGAACAGGCAGGGCGGAACTCACTCTCGCTCCCTTCTGAAGGAATCTCTCAGACTTTGCCGCTGGGCCGAATCCCACCTAGCTTCTCTCCGGGCGGAGCACATCTCGGGGGCGGACAACACCTGCGCGGACTCCCTCAGCCGTCAGCAGATCGACCCCTCGGAGTGGAGTCTTCATCCCTCCCTTTTCAAGGAGCTGACCCTCCGCTTCGGCTACCCCACGGTGGACCTGTTCGCCTCGGCTTCCAACCGACAACTTCCCAGGTTCTTTTCCCGCTTCCCCTCCCCAGGTGCGGAAGCGGTGGATGCCCTTCGTTGCCCCTGGCCAGCGGACCAACTCCTGTATGCGTATCCACCTCTGCCTCTGATATCCAAGGTGATACGCAAAATTCTTCTGGAACGGGCGGAGGTTATCCTGATAGCTCCACACTGGCCTCGTCGACCTTGGTTTCCCGACCTTCTATCCTTGTCGGTGGCTCCTTCTTGGCGGATCCCGGACGATCGAATAGTGTTGTTGCAGGGGGTTCTTCGGCACCCAGGACCTCAATCCTACCAACTGACCGCCTGGAGGCTGAGCGGATCCTGCTAACTCGGGCTTCAGTCTCGCAGGGAGCTGCTGTCATCATTCAAGCGGCCAGGCGTCCTTCCACGCAGCGGATTTATGGCTCCACTTGGCGGACATTCACAGCCTGGTGTTCATCTCGAGGTGTTCCGGCTTCTGCAGCTTCCGTCACCCACGTTCTAGACTTTCTCCGAGATGGCTTCTTATCCGGGCTTTCTCCTAACACGCTGCGGCGCCAGGTGGCGGCACTTTCGTCCATCCTTTCATGTGGTGCGGCTTTCCCGATTTCCCACGATCCTCTAATTCGGTCATTTCTGAGGGGCGCAACCAATCTTCGGCCTCCCACGGTCCATCGGTTTCCGACATGGGATCTGAACAAAGTTCTTAGGGCCTTGACTACTGCCCCTTTCGAACCCTTGCGTACAGTCAGCCTCAGATTTTTGTCCCTCAAGGTCTCCTTCCTGGTCGCCATCACTTCGGCCAGGAGGATCTCGGAGCTGTCCGCCCTTTCTACTCGCTCAGACCTGTGCATATTCCATACAAACAGAGTGGTTCTTCGCCTCGACCCCACTTTCATTCCGAAGATTAACACCATCTTCCACCGGTCACAGGAACTCATCCTCCCAGATTTTTGTCCCTCGCCTCGTTGTCCTCAGGAGGCCATTTGGCATAAGCTGGATGTCCGCAGGGCTCTCCGGATTTATCTCTCTCGAACGTCCTCGTTCCGGCGTTCGGAGGCGCTCTTCGTCTCGTTCCAGCCTGCTTCCATGGGGTCTCGAGTGTCTTCCGTGACCATAGGGCGTTGGATCAGGGCGACCATTTCGACGGCCTACGAAGCTCAGTCTCTACGAGCTCCTGCCAACATCACCGCTCACTCCACCAGGAGCGCTTCCACTTCCGCTGCATGGTCGACTCAGGCACCTTTGGAGGAGGTCTGTCGGGCAGCCTCGTGGTCGTCAGTGACTCCCTTTATCCGTCACTACAGGCTTGATACTTATGCCTCGGCGGATGCGGCTTTCGGCAGAAGGGTCCTTCAACAGGTCCTGCCTATCCCGCCCTAGGAGACACCAAGCTTTGGTATGTCCCATTCCTGACTGCTGTGGGCGCTAGGTCGGAGAATGGGCGTTGGTCTTACCTGATACGCCCGTTCTCGATGACGCGCCCACAGCAGTCAGCCCCTCCCTTTAGCCCTTCCTGGGTTTATATGTGGGGGGGGAGGTTTTCTTTCACCTTTCCTGTCATTTTATTTTACTACAGACACGTCAGCCTGCTGGTTCAACTCGCCTCCAAACTGGGATGATCAGGAAGGGGCGTGTCTAAAAGTTCCAGTCGGCCCGGTCTCATTGGATGGAAGACCTAGCACTCACCCATTCCTGACTGCTGTGGGCGCGTCATCGAGAACGGGCGTATCAGGTAAGACCAACGCCCATTCTCAGCTGCTGTGTATGGATTAGTGCATCTATATCTTATTCCTAACTGCCCCAACCACTGTTGAAAATTTGCTGACATGAATTCTGAACCTGTCAGTTTGCAGTTGGCCTGTTGTCTATATGTTCTTTCTATGAAGATTACCCATTGCTTGAACTTCTGTAGCACCTCTATTTTACTCTTTAGCAAATAGCAGAACCCAAATCTGCTGTAGTCATCTATAATGACTAGTGCATACCTTGCTCCTCCCAAACTGGCTTGCATTGGATCAACCAAATCTGCATGTATTAGCTCTAGAGCTCTTGTTCTCTGCCTTGTGCTATTCTTGCTTACTGGGAATGCCTTGGATTTCGATGATTTACATGCTGCACAGTCTAAGTATGTCTTCACCCTTACACCTTCTCCAAACTGTTGCATCTTGTGCAACACTCTGAAGCTGGCATGTCCAAGCTTTCTGTGCAAGAGATGAATGCATGAATCATGTTGTGCCACATTTCCAAATGTTTGGGTGCATTGAACCTTTTGTCCTTGCAACTAATAAAAATTATCCTGTTTTATGCCCTGTGCACATACCATTTCTTTTTATGAGACATCCCCCATCTACAAATGTGACCTCAAACCCTTGTTTGTCTAGACCAGAGACACTCAGTAAATTATGCTCCATTTCAGGCACACATAATATAGTATTAAACTTTTTCTCCAGACATGGAATCAGCACACTGCCTTTTCCTATAACTTTAGCCTTCTGACTATTTGCTAAGGCTACTGCATCTCCTCTAGCTGGATCCAATCTGAAAAACAACTTAGAATTATTAATAATTGTTTGACTAGCCCCACTATCTATTAATCATTTGTCTCTGCTATTACAATAGCCAAGTTTTGCAATAGCAGTCTGTCTATTTGTTTGTTTTCTTCCTTCTAAACAGTCTTTCTTTAAATGAGTTTTATCCCACAGATAAAACATCTCTATTTTTCCTGTTCCTGCTTGGGAATTCTTTGCTGGGATGTAATCTGATCTCTTCTGTTGCTCTGATCTCTGCAGACATCTAGTCTGTTGTTTTGCTCTCTCCGCTCCTTGGACCCCCAACTCAGGAATTTCTCTTCATTTTTTCTTCTAAAACAGTGGTTCTCAACCTTCCTAATGCTGCGACCCTTTAATACAGTTCCTCATGTTGTGGTGACCCCCAACCATAAATTATTTTCATTGCTACTTCATAACTGTAATTTTTTACTACTGGTTCTGTGGGCGTGGCTTATTTTGTGGCCGTGGCTTGGAGGTCATGTGACTTGGTGATCATGTGACATGGTGGGCATGGCTAGCTGGTCATGTGACAGGGTGGCCATGGCTATGTGTATAGGGACTATTCAGAGGGCTGAAAAAAGTCATTTCTGACAAGTCCTCGCACTTTTGACTGGTCCTCACACTTATGACCATCCTCACATTTATGCAGGTGCAGCATTCTTAACAACCATGTCACTAATTTCACAACTGCTTCTCTTCCCCATGGTGATAAGATAGGGCAAAAACGTAAAATGTGAGGACAGTCATAAGTTCGAGGACTGATCAAAAGTGCGAGGACCAGTCAAAAATAACTTTTTCAGCCCTCTGAGTAGTCCATGCGCACAAAAGGACTACCCAGAGGGCTGAAAAAAGTGATTTCTGACAGGTCCTTGCACTTTTGACCAGTCTTCGCACTTATGACTGGTCATCATTTATGCCCATTGTAGCATTCTTAACAACTGTGTCACTCATTTCACAACTGCTTCTCTTCACCATGGTGACATGGTGCTTTATCAAATGTGCTTTTTCTCTTAGTGATGTATTATTGTTAAGGAGAATGTTTTCCAACCTTTCTGGGTTGGTGGCCCAGATGAGATGGGGAGGGACAGGCACCTTTATGCAGACATGCAGATGCACAAATGGGGCTGCAAGCACATGTATGATGCAAACAGAGCTGCAAATATGCACACAATGCTTGCCATGATGCTACCGGAAGTATGCTGTATGTGCATGCACACACACACACACACACACACACACACACACACACACACACACACATAAATACTGTCCAGCTATTCTCCCAGCTTGGTGGTCCACAGATTGGGGACCCCTGTTCTACAAGGCAGCTTAAAATGCACTATAGTGACTTTCATAGACTTCTGCCAATGATAGGCAGCTTCTTACTGTTATGCCACAGTCAGAAACTTGCAGTCAGAAGAAGCTCCTGAGCAGCATTTTATCTACGTCCTGCTATTGAGGTTCATAATTCATAGTAACATCCCTGCCCCAACAAACCATTCTGATGCAGATTTGATTTTGATTCTGATGCAGCCTAAAAGGCAGCAGATTTCTCAGCTGACTGAATTTTGGCAGTGCTTAAACTATTGACTATTGTACAATAGTCCAATGCATGTCTACTCAAAGGTAAATCCCCTGGTGACTTATTTCTGGTAGATGTGTCTAAGTTTGGTCTGTTAGTAGTTTCAGCTAATGTTCTTTTTTTGACCATCAGAAGTTTTTGCTTGCCAGTGAATTTATATGGCTATCTTTACAATCCTTTTAAAAGAAATTCTTGTGCAATATTCAGAGGTAGCTAGATAGTAAAGATAGTAAAATGTGAGGACAGTCGTAAGTTCGAGGACTGGTCAAAAGTGTGAGAACCAGTCAAAAATAACTTTTTCAGCCCTCTGAGTAGTCCATATGTATAAAAGGATACAGCAATAGAGAGGGATGAAGGAAGGGAAGGGAAATTAGAGTAGGAGTGAGGGTAAGAGAGGGAGGAAGAGAGGAGGAGAAGGAGAAAGGAAGAGGAAGAGGAAGTAGGGAGGAGGAGAAGAGGGGGGGAAGAGAAAGTAAGAAGGAAAGAAAAGAGAGAGGCGGTAGGTTTGAGGAGAAAGATTGCTGTACAATAAAAGAGATGAAAGGGAAGAAAACCAACCTCAAACAAATATAAAGATATTAAGATAAAGAATGAATTGTTAAACTTTAAAGAATAAAAGAGAACAAATATGAATAAATAGCAATAATTAGAAACACACATACAAACATACAATGTATTTTCTTTGAATAGAATATTTGGCCGGCTCACAAATTTAAACAGTGTTTAGTCATTTCAATTAAATTTACAATTTATATATTTCCTTTTTGCCATATTTATTCCTCATCTATTTTTTTAAAAAGCCAATATTACCCTTCATCCCCATCTCTAATCTTAATCATTCAATTTTTCCCTTCTATTCTATATTATACCCCTTTGCATTGTCATCTATTTTTATATCCATCCTCACATTGGTTAATTATGTAATTATGTAATACAGTTGTTTAATACAAATTCAACATTTTAATATAAATCAGTATATAACTATCTTTTTGTATATTAATCAATATGAACATGAATATTCCAATTATTTCCATGCAATCCAATTTCTTACAAATCAATTAATTATATTTACCAATAATAATAAACCAAATAATTTCCCCCATATATTCCTCCAAACCACAACTTAACCATTTCTACTTTCAACACAATATTAATAGTATCTCAATTATTACAATTCCCTAGTTAAATAAAGCTTTTTTTCTTTTGTGTTTTAAAATCTTGAACCTCCTCTTTTGCCCTAAATTTCCCATTGTTTGCAGTTTTGTACCTACCTTTTTTGGTGTGGAAAAAGAAAAAGAAATCTCTCTCTGCCTCATTTTGTCATGTTGCAGCAAAGACCCTGCTTTACTTTCATTTTCGCTTTTTCAGCCTAGCTAGGGGAAAAAAAAATCTGCTCAAGCAATTTAGCTCTTTGCAGCTGGCTAGCAACAGACCCCTGTGCAAAACAGCTGAGAGCAAATCAGCTGAGAGTCGGGAGGCTGATCAAATCAATTTATGGTAATTTATGGTATGCTGAAGCTGAAAGGGGCTGTTTTTTCTATTTTTGCAGGCACCGGTCTACTCATGTTTTCTTTTAACACTGATCAGCTGTAGGGCGGCCCTTTGAAGCCCCGCGGCAAGAATTCAAACAGTTTTTTTTCCTCTCTAGCCATCAACTGGGACTCAGGAGGCAGCAATACATTGGGAATGGGTGGGGTAAGCTAACAGCCACCAGTGATCCAACAGAGACAGAGGGTGAGTGTGAGTGTGAATGAAGGCGTGGGGGGGGAGAGAGAGGGCTTTGACTACCCCTGTGAAATGGCTGTTCGACCCTCAAAGGGGTTGCGACCCCCAGGTTGAGAACCGCTGTTCTAAAATGATATTTTTGTGCTTCAGAAATCAAACAGGCTTTAAGGGCTTCCATACATAATTCGTGTTCTGGTTTACATTCAAAAATGGCTGAAACAAAGGACAATTATTTTGTTGGAGATGGAACACTCTGAATTTTACTTAAGATTCCAAAATATAGAAGAAGAAAGAGGAGAAAATCTACCAGAAAAAATTGCAGAGATTTTGGCTGAAAACTTGGAACAACCCAAAGAAAGGGATTATGGTGACATGGAGAGAACAAAGATACAGACTTGACTCAATTGAGAAAGCGAAGGTATTTTATCAACAACTTTATGGAGCAATGGAAAAAGACTTGGGAGCTGTAGGCGTTGCAAAAGAGAAAGATGAAGAAGAGGATAAGGAGGAAAAAGTGAAGGAAGAGAGGGCCCAGAGAGAGGGGGCAAGAGCCAAAGGCCCAATCAAACAAAGAGAGATGAGAGTAATAAAATTAAAACCTAGTAACAAGTACACATGGAAGAAGAAATAAAAACAATATCCTTAAATGTAAATGGATTAAATGCAGCAATAAAAAGAAACAGACTATTGACTAAATTAAATACTCTGAAGATGGACATTATATGTTTACATATAATGTAAGTTTATATTAGAAAACAACACATAAAATTATTACAATATCCCAAATTAGGAGTTTAATTTATTTATTTATTTACAGCACTGATACAACAAAATAAAAGGGGCATGGCATTATACATAAAAGAAAAATTAGAACCTAAATTAATTTTTGAAGATGAGAAAGGTAGGATTTTGATGATGGAAATAAAAATGAACTTTAAACAAATATTTTTGATAACATTGTATGCACCAAATGAAAAGCAGGAAGAATTTTATCGTCGATTGCACAGAAAAATTATAGCATTGAACTATGAAAATGTATGTATAAGGTGTGATTTTAATGCAGTTATAGACCCAGATTTGGATTATAAAACTTTGAAGACAAATAAAAAAACTAGAAGAAGAGTACCAAAATCCTTTTTTACAATGGCAGAAGAATTAAATATCCAAGATATCTGGAGACAAAAATATTTGAAGGAGAGTCAATATATTTTTTATTCAAATAGACATTTATCATGGTCAAGGATACATATGGTATGGATGTCAACTGGACTTATAGAAGAGGTGCAAGAAGTGAATATTGGTTCAAATATTTGGGCTGACCATTGTCCAATGACAATAGTATGGAAAGGGAAAAAGAAAAAGACAAGATGGACTTTGAATACAACAATATTAAATGAAAAAGGATTTCAGGAATTTGTGGGAAAGGAACTGGACATCTTTTAAAAATTAAATAAAATGGAAGATACATCACTCCAAAATGTATGGGAACAATGAAAACATATATTAGAGGTCTGGCAATATTGGGGGTGAGGGGGACAAAAAGAAATGGCAGAAACAAGTAAGATTGGAAGAAGAACATAAAAGCCTGGGAAAAAAGTTTCAGAAAGATGTTCAAAATAAAAAAAATTAAGAAATTGATGGAACTGAAGAAGCATGAAGTAATCTTAAATGAACATGAATTATTAGCAGACCAATTGAGGGCATCAAAACAGATTTTTTTTGAAAATGCAAACAAACCAGGAAGATGGCTAGCATCTAAACTAAGAAAAGAGAAAGAGAAAAAAGTTACAAAATATCTACAAGAAGAAGAAGGGAAATTACAATATAGAACTGAAGAAAAAAACAAAGTAATCCAAGAATACAATGAAAAACTCTATTCACAAGAAAAGATCCCCGAGGAGGAGATATAAAACAATCTGGAAAAATCAATCAAAAATATGTTGAAAAAACAAAAAGAAGACCTGAGGGAGATTTCAAAGATGCAGGTCACAAACAAGGTAAAAGTATTTGGGGATCCAATTAACAACGATATAGTTCTCTTAAAGAAAACAATTACAATAAGCTTAAGCAACAGATAGGACAAGACCTGGTGAAATGGAGAAACTTGCAGTTATCTTTGATTGATAGAATTGCAACTATTAAGATGAATAGTTTACCTAGAATTTTATATCTTTTTCAGACAATTCCTATAAAGTTGGGTAAGGAATTCTTTGCAGATTTAAATAAAATGGTTTTGAAGTATGTTTGGCAGGGAAAGAAGGCAAGAATAAAACTTAAATTGTTACAAGATGCTAAGATGAGGGATGGCTTTGGGTTACCGAATTTTGAACTGTACTAACAAGCGGTTTGTTTAATGTGGATTAAAGAATGGGTAACATTGAAAAACACCAGATTATTGAATTTGGAGGGACATGATTTGCTGATGGGCTGGCACACTTTTTTATGGCATAAAGGAACTGAAATACAGGGGTATTTTAGAAGACATCAGATACGTGAAGCTCTGCTTTTGACATGGGAGAGGATTAGAAAATATCTCTATTTGAAGATTCTAGTCTGAGTATCTACAATTGAAGCTTTTCCCTATCCAGTGGTATTCAGAGGGGAACAAATTGTTAGATACAGTGAATTATTGGATGAAAAGGGTGAACTTAAATTGAAACAAGACTTAGAAAATCAGGGAATTAAGATGGATTGGTCTTCATATATGCAAATATTTTCCAGATATCGAGAAGATTTCAAACAAAAAGGTATTTATAGTGTTTTGACTGGTTTAGACAAGATATTAATGGGTTCTGATGACCATGCAATCAAAAAGTTATATGGGTATTTACTTGAAGTAAAATTGGAAGAAGAACAAGTTAAAGAATCAATGATAGCATGGGGGGGGAACTTTGGGTATAGTATTGATTTAGAGAAATGACAAAAATTGTGGTCACATAATTATAAAATGACAATGTCAACAGCATATAAAGAGAATTTGTGTAAGATGTTTTACAGGTGGTATTTACCCCCGACGAGAATAGCAAGAATTTTCAAGAATAAATTGGAGAAATGTTGGAAGTGTCATCAAACTCCAGAATCTTATTACCATATGTGGTGGACATGCGCAGAAGCAAGGAGATTTTGGACTAAGATACATACGTGGTTAGAAAAAATTATAAAGAGATATTGATTTTAAACCAGAGATATTTTTATTGGGGATTCTACCAGAGACATTGAATGAAGAACTACAATACTTACTTGTGAACATTTTAACAGGAGCTAGAATTGTATTTGCCAAAAATTGGAAAGGAGAGAAGATAATTACTGATGAAGAAATTATTAAGAAAATGTTGGACTGTGCTGAAATGAGTAGATTGACACTTGAAATAAGAGAACAGAAAGATAAAAAATATTATTTGATATGGGAGATATTTTATCAATGGTTTGACAAAAAAGTATGAGATGAGATAGCATATATAAAATGAAACTTTGATAAAATGGTTAAATAATTATCTTCTGTTCAATTGAAGAATAATTGTTACATGATGAGATTTGGAAAATTGTAAGCACGAAATGATTTTGACCAATCGAGATGCTGTCTATGATTGTTTGTAAGGATGATGTTTTTTAAGCTGTTTTTTATTTTAACTCAAAAATAAAACTTTGTACAAAAAAAAACCTATCTGGAAAAATCAGATTTAATTAAAATATCAGAACAATTTAAAGGAATGCTGGATGAAAGAATAACAATGATGGAATTAACAGAAGCAATAAAAAGACAAAAGAATGGAAAAGTGCCTGGACCAGATGCCTTATTAGCTGAGTTATATAAAACATTGGAAGAAGTGATTAGTAATATAATGTTGGACTTATTTAATAAATGCCAGATTCATGGAAAGAGGCATACGTGACACTCATACCTAAAGAAGATACCAATCTACAATGGATTAAAAATTATAAACCGATTTCACTATTAAATGTAGATTACAAGATTTTTGCTTCAATAATGGCAAATAGGTTGAAAAAAACGCTAAATAAATATATTCACAGTGACCAAGTGGATTCTTACCAAAAGGCAAATTAGAGATAACATGAGGATGATTTTGAATATCTTGGAATATTATGAGACTCACCCAGAAAAACAAATAGCGTTGTTTCTAGATGCACAAAAAGCTTTTGATAATGTGAATTGTAGTTTATGATAAACCAATTACAGATAATGGATTTTGGGGAGAGATTTATAAATACTATAAAAACAATATATGACAGACAATTTGCCAAGATAATGATGAACGGAGAAATGACAGGAAAGATTAATATAATGAAGGGCACCAGGCAAAAATGCCCTTTATCACCAATATTGTTTATTTTGACTCTAGAAGTTTTAAACAGAAACATTAGATGGAGTGATGAGATAAAAGGAATGAAAGTAAAAAAAAAAGGAATATAAATTACAAGCATCCACTAATGACTTAGTTTTTATTATAGAGGAACCGCAAATAACAGGCCCTAAATTACTAGAACAGATAGAAGGTTATGGAAAAGTATCTGGTTTGAAAATAAATAAGGATAAAACAAAAATTTTGGTGAAGAATACAACAGAAAAACAAAATAGAGAGATAAAAGAAAATCTAGACATGCAAGTAGTGAAAAAAGTGAAATATTTGGGAGTGTACTTAACTTCAAAATGTGCAAGAATAAAAGAAGAAAACTATTACAAGTTAAAGCAACGAATTGAAAAAGACTTGGAAAAATGGAAGAATCTTCAACTATCACTTATGGGTTGGATCACATTGATAAAGATGAATATATTGTCAAGATGTGTGGCATGCAGCGAAGAGGGGGTTGAGTTTTTAATGTAAATTTTAAACAAAATTTTTAAGGGGTTCCGGGGGGGAGGGTTGGATTAGAACTGGGGCTATGGGTGTGGGGGATAACCCATTGAGGAGGGGGCCTGGTCCGGCTGAGAGGCATGGCATGGTGTGGGACTCGGGGTCAAGGAGGGGGTTAGAGCTTGTTCCGATGATGGATTTTCCATCAGTACTGTGGGTGGGAGGGACAGATATGGTGGGAGCAGGGGGCCATATCATGTTGTTGGAGCGCACGCTTGGTATCTTCGAGCGGTGGCATGCCCTGGCCCCCAATGCTCTGCCCGTTCCCTGGGTTGCACAGATCCTCAGGGCCTGGGCCTTCGGCAGATGTTATGCAACACCAGGTCCGTGGTAAATAAAGCCCCCCTCATTTGTGATCTTGTTCAAGAAGGGGAGCGGACCTGGTGGGTATTATGGAGACCTGGTTGGGCAAGGAAGGGGGTCCCCCTCATCAAAATGTGCCCACCCGGTTTTCATGCATTTCATCAGCCGAGGTCATAGGGGAGGGGAGGGGTGGTGGTGGTTTTTATCAAAGAAGGTCTTAGGTCGAGGGAGGCCACTGTTCCTCAGACTGCTGGATGTGAGTCCATTCTTGTGAAGTGGGGTCGTGGGGTACAGATGGGCTTGCTGATCATGTACCTGGCTCCCTGCCACATGGCAGCAGCCCTGCCCGAGCTGCTCAATGTTAGAGCCATGGTGGTGGTTGATATCTCCAGGTCATGGGGGATTTTAACCTACCATCCGTTGGTGAGATGGCTGAGCCAGCTCGGGAGTTCATGGCTTCCATGATGGCTATGGACCTGACCCAGTTAGTTCATGGCCCTACTCACACAGGGGGAAACACGCTGGACCTGGTTTTTGTCTCTGGTCAGTGGATAAGTGATCTTGAGATAGGGGATATAATGACTGAGCCCCTGTCATGGTCAGATCACTCCCTCCTTTGCTTTGACCTTCGAACCACCATACCCCATCTCAGGAAGGTGAAACCAATGAGTTGATTCCGCCCCAGACACCTGATGGAACCTGATAGGTTCCAGACGGAGCTTGGGCCATTCCCTGAGGCTCTGGCTCACGCCTCGACTGAAGACCTAGTGGCCGCCTTGGATAGGGCGGCCGCTGGAGCTTTGGATCGGGTCGTGCCTTCGCGGCCTCTGACCCGGCACCAATCTCACCTGGCTCCTTGGTTTATCGAGGAGCTGAGGGAGATGAAGCACTGGAAAAGACGCCTGGAGAGCAGTTGAAGGGCCCGCCTTTCTGAATCTGACCGAACACTGGTAAGGACTCATATTAAGATGTACCTAGTGGTGATAAAAGCAGCAAAATGTAATTATTTTGCTGCTCTTATTGCATCATCAGATAATCACCTGGCTGTCCTGTTTAG